>JAJKFJ010021369.1:0-15339 GCA_027382625.1 Tetmemena sp. SeJ-2015
GAGCTAGCGATGGCACCTTTTGGAAGAGATCTGAAGGCTTCCTCCCCTTCATAGCAAGTGCCAGCATTCTAGCCTAGCTTTAGAGACGACAGGAAGGGTGAACAGACGCAACGCAAATGATTTCTGAGTAGCTGAAATAAGAGTCATCTCCTTCAAGAACTAATTTGGTTTTGGAAATTTGATTAAAGTAGAAGTGCTCCAAAAGAGTCAAATGAAAGGTAGAGCAGAAGTAATCAATAGTAGATTATAGAAGACATTATTAATTTGATATTATAAAGTAAAATGAAGTTGAGTCATAAAATAATAATTCCACATTCAAAATCCCATAATATGATAAGAAAGTGAAAATAAGTTTCTATAATTAATTTCTTTATTAAAATGCTTATAATCATGCGAGTCAAACGCGAAATTACTAAAAAATAACTACATTTCCACCTTTTCAGTTTCATTTTTTAAAGGCGGAGAGAAATATTAACCAAAACAAACCCACCAAATTTTAGAAACCCCTTTAAAAACTCTCGTTTAAATTTTTTCAAGGAAATTGGATTTTAAGGTTTTACGTTTTTAAAATTTCCCCAAATTATTTGATTGATCCTCAACTTTGAAACTAAACCCTTCTTTGGAAAGAGCGAAATTTCCTAATATTTTTTTCCAATTTTCCCCTAGCGTAGAAAACATTATCGTTGAAAGGGGATAACGTAAAAACTGTAAATCGAGTAACGCGTTTATAGACTTCACTAAGCCATTTATTATAAAAATCAAAAAATATATTTAATGCTCATGTGAGAGGGATACGTGAATTTTGTTGGTCAAAAGCACGATAACATAAAAGTTTACGGTAAAAAAGTAAATATAACTACAAGGGGCGTTATTTGCAGGAATCAGCGAAACCCGGCTTGAAGCTTATGCCTTCTCCTGCTCTATAAAGCGGGCAGTATGTTGCTTCCTTAAGAACTCAGAGAGAAGATCACAACGGTGAGATCGTTCTACTCTTTGGAAAACCTCAGCGTAACAAGACAAAGGAAGCGAAAAAAGGCATACGCTGAGTTGAACATCACTCCTGTTTTTAATGTTCCAAACTCACCAGAGTTCAACGGCATTGATTTTTTACTAAAATTTTTAAGGGACACTTAAAAGCTGCTGCTCTATCACTTAAATGCATGATTAACTTCGATACAGAGGATTAATAGTGAGTAGTTGAAAGAGGTGGAAAAAGAGAAAAAAAATTATGTGCAGTTAAGGTAGAGTGAATATTTAGGAAAGTATTAAGCTTAATTTAAATGCTGACTTAAAGTACTTTTGTTATTTTGGAAAAAAAGGGTTCTTAAGAGGTTCCTTTTTCTCTTCTTGGGCCAGATGGACATAGCTTCCTCTTTTTCGAAACCTGCCCCGATCTATTGCATCTCGTCATCCCAAGTTTGTATAGTACAGCGTTTTCCACCTCATTTTGTGTTTTGCTTCCGTGCTCTGAATCCTTTGCCTCTCCTTCATTAAATAGATGCCAGTGCCAGTTTCCTACACAGTTAAAATCTAAAACTTACTTAGTTAGGGGTAAATTTTAATTTCTTATCGATCATGTTTACATCGCCCCTTCGCCTTCCTAAATGGGAGATCAACTGAGAGAATTTCTCAGCACGAGGCCAACAATACTGCTTACTGCTATTTTCACTACCTCGTTAGAGGGTGATGGGGTTTCTTGAGTTGGGTTTGTGACAGAGATTAAGCCAGAGAACATCATGATAACTTTTTAAACCCGTCAGAGCAACTTTTTCAACAGAGTTGTAAGAAAAGAAAAATTGAGGAAGCATCGGTGCAAGGAATGCAGGCTACTTCCCCTAGAGACAGACTTGGTCAACGTTCAGTGCAGTGGGAATTTGGTCGTTTCAAAACTACTTGAAGCGATATAACCAAGGAATCTACTAGTGTGAAAGTGAAATGAGCAATAAATTTTGAAAAAAGACATTGTGATAGACAAGGGGATCAGAACCTTTTAAAAAAATTTTAAAATAATAATCAAGCAACCCATAACCTAACACTCAGTTTTCTGAATAGAGGAACACTTAAAGGTATAAAAATTTGGAATTTGAGACAGACGTCAAGGTCACCTTCCTAGAAAACTTTAGATTGCCTGTTTAGGGTTAAAAATTTTCATATTTTAAGTATTTTTAAAGAAATTAATTATACAACTTATTTTCACTTTCTTATCATATTTTTGGGATTTTGGGGGTTTTTTCGGGGTTTAAAAGTTTTAAATTAAAAAAAAAAATCTTAAATTTTTTTAAAACATAAAATTTTTTATCATTATCAGTAGCTTTTAACCCATAATTATATTTTTCAATTAGTTAAAAGTCTTTTAATGCTATCTAAAAGTATCTTTCAATTTAATCATCGCATAACAAACTGAAAGATAAAAAGTTTATAACATGAGGAAGAGTTTTAGACATACCTCAAGATTTATAAAACGTTTTTAGCTTGCAAAACAAAACATTTTTAATTTAAACACAATGGAAAAAAGCTTGAGCTACTGGAATTCATAGATAAAACAATATACTTTTTACTTATTTTGAAAAATTTTTCAATGCTAAATTTATATTTAATTTGTTTAGATTAATTATGTTTATCCTTTAAATTTCATCCTATAAAAGACTTTTAATGATTTAAGAAATGGAATTTTAAAAACTAAATATAAATAATCTAGTTCCACTTTAGTTTTAGCAGATATCTGGTTGTATAAAACAATTTAAGACATTATTAAATAAGACGTCCAGAAAAAGAAGATTAAAAAAAAAGGAATTAGACAGATATTTAATATTCCCATCTCCCCTTTACTCTAAAATATGAGTCGCATAACCCAAAATAGAAATTCTTCTTTTTTGTCAAGCATTGTTATTCTCTACCTGTTCGCACATCTGAAGAAATGACCAAAATCATTTTTCCTTAAGTAAGCACGGGAATCACCCCAGACAAGCAAGGCTATGGCTAGGAAGATCTGTTGTTTTAACTCTCAGTAATTGAGGATATGAGCTGCCGGCCATTTTTAAGGATGGGTCCAAGCCTGGCGGCTCTGTAGACTGGTCATAGAGGCGGTTACTCTGCTTCTGGTGTCTTATCCTTGAGGCTCAGTTCACTGAGTTCATAGAATGACCTTTTAATATCATGCTGTCTTCTGAATAGTTTCCATTTTTGTCTAGAATAATTGCTAACGTCATTGTAGGTGCCTTTTTTCGCTTTATTTTGTGTTTGGATAAGTCTGAAACAGTTCTTTCCTTTTAAGTTGTACTATTTTTGTGTAATTATAAATCTTAAATATTTTTCTAATATCATATTATATTTGCTTTGGATTCTTCAGTTCCCAATAATCTAGAACATCCAAAATCAGCTAATCTAATATTAAAAATAATTTATGTTCATTATCTTAATAAGAATACTTATACTGAAAATTATAATTCATAATTTAAACTCTATTTACAGAATCGGATTAGAGTTAAGAAAAGATTAAAAATAATTTGGTCTGAAAGTTAAGTAGAAAGGTGGAAGCAATTCAAAAACATAATAGCATTTTTACAATTAGCTAAGCAATTTAAAAATTTAATAAGACTTAGTTTAAAATAATGAACTTCAAATCTTGCGTAAATGCTTCACAAGCACCTACAACATAAGGGGATAAGTGAAATGCAAAATAAATTTATATTCATTAAAAGCAAGTCATTCATTATCAATCTTGAATTTATAGCAAAAAATTAAAGTATTCAACTATATACATTAAATTCGCAAATTTTTTTTAATTTGAGTAATTTTCCATTTTATTTCTTCTTACTATGGCTCTTAATAGTATTTCATAAAGAAAGTATTTTTAATTTCTATCTAAATTTATTTAATTAGAGCTTAGAAATTTTATCATAAATATTGCCTTTGGAATCTATAAGTATGTTGCTGGGCTTGATATCTCTAAATAAATATAAATTTCTATGAATTATGTTGTGATCATGAAGATGTTTGAGGCCTTTAGATATCTGATATAGCCATTTTGTGACATTTTCAAGAGTTAGAGAATTGTTTTGCCTACTAGTTTAGATTATATCTTCCAAGGTTCCTCCAGAGGCGTAGTCCATAAGTAAATTTATCTTTCCCTCGCTATCATCAGAGTCAATGAAGGCTTCATATATATTTATAAAATATTTCATGAATAGCAATGATGTGCTCATGAGGAGGTATTCTAGAAGCCAGTTAAACTTCTCTTAAAGATTCTTTTGTATAATTTGGCATATACTTTACAGCAAATTTCTGGTAAGCCTCTACTACATAGACTTAGCCATAACTACCCTTCCCTATGGGCTTAACAGATCTAATTTGTTAGCTAAAATTTTTTAAGGGAATGTTATTACAAATGATTAAAATAAATCGTCATTCATTATAAATATACCAAAAAGCCGTTTTTAGATATTGTTCCTTTTTTTATAGATGAGAAAATTTTAAAAAAAAAAAAAAATTAAAATTTAAAATTAAATTAAAAAGGAATTTAAAACAGTGGCAGTTGAAAAATGTATCCAATTTAAATAATTATTTGGAAACCCTTCTTTTTTCAGCATTAAATTTTAAAAAGCCTTTTTTTTTGCCTTTTTGTGGGGGCGCTCAGTTTTAAAGAGTTACAAGCGGCACAAAATTTAGAAAGGGAAAATGAAAGAGAGGAAAGGATGACAAAAAAGCATGAAATCCCTATCTCACGCTAAGGGGGTTCTACGAAGATGATTAAAGAAGAAACCCATATTAATTTTAAATAAGTTATCGAACAAGCAGCAGATCAGGGGGTGAATCTGCTGTTTCAACTGCCACGAAGTTGCATCTCTCCATTTATTATTCTAGCCAATAACCGATTTCAATTAAAATTCCTACTATAATATGATTATTTTTATAATGAGATTAATAGCAATTAAATAATATAATTACCTTCACAAATGTCTATAAAAGTGTTATTAATTGATTCCACATTTTCCTCTTTCAGCCTCTGAATTCACTAAGCATAATTCCTTCATGATTATAATTTCAGTTGTTATATAAAAAGTTTTTTATTTAACGTATTATTCTTGTAGATATTTAGAATTTAATGTCGAGAATTTATAAATTTATCAATTGCTATCCTTTGTCCTTCCAACCGCTTTCTCGTTTACTTTATATTATATTTCATCATCATGATTTTAATTTAATTTTGAGGCATAAAAGATTGGGGATCAATTGTTTCTTGTTCCATTTAACCAGACATCTTTATATTTAATAACTAGCAATTTTATATCTATTTAATAACTAACCTGAAAATTTTTAGTATTGATACATCATAATTATCAAATATTTCAATGTATCTTGCTTTATCAATCAAATTAAAATTATTTGCATCTTCTATAAGTAACTATATCAAAAGAGAATAGGATAATTATAGAAGAATATACCTTTGAAATAAATACTTTAGTAGGGAATTTTATCTGAGAGATTTCCCACATCATTTGAAATATCCCGACAAACTATATTAACAAAGCCATCTTACATAGGATAGTAATTAGATTCACTAATCAGTACAATAAGTGCTGGTTTTTGAAAATGATGAATAATTTTACATTCCAAATATTTTACTTTACTTTAAATAAATATTTTTTTAATCGATGACTCTTTAATAAATATATTTATTATCTTAATTGAATTTAGGATTTATATTTGACCAAAGTGTTTAAAATTATTATAGCAGGGAAGAAAAAACATTATGGGATGAATACGAATGAGAAATGGGGAGTAAGATATTTAAAATGAAATTTTTAATAGGTATTCGGAGTGGAATTGATAATCAGTTCGTTACTGAATTTGATTTGAATGAATTAAATATGAGTTAAAATTAATTAAAAATCATAAATAAACAAATATCTGATAGCTTTAAATTTCAGACCAACTTTTAAAATCATAGCTCCTAGATGAAAGCAATAAGTCTGGATCTTTATTTGACAAATAAAGAAATGAATATCGATCAGATAGAATCAGAATTCCATAACACATTGAGCAAATAAAAATGCAAACATATGCAAAATAAATAAAGACTAAGGTCGTCCTCTGTCCTCCATTACATTTGATAATTAAAAATCATAGCATCAATAATTCGTTATTGGGTGAAGTGTAATAATTCAATCATTTTTTTCTATTATTTATCTTTTTTTATTACGCTCGATAATTTATTCGTATTTTAGCCATAATTCAGTAAAAATGATCCTGAAAATATTTATATTGAAATTAAGGTATTTTAGCACATGGATTAAGTATAAGAAGCAATCATTTTGCTTCTTTTTTTCAATCACATTGATATGGAAAATAAAACGGAATTCACAACCCAGCTTCGGAAATAAATATCTAGTGGATTCTCTGAGTACTTCAATACTCCTGGTCTTAGATTTAATTAAAGAATCCCTTATCAGTAGTAATAGCCAGTTCTCAACATCAACTCCATCGCAAAAATGTTGAGAGTGCCACACTATACTCTCGCATTTGAAAGTTGAAGATGCGAAAGTTAGGAGTTGCAGTTGTTCCTCATCGCACTTCTAAGTTTCAAGATGTGAAGCGAAGAAAGCATATGTGTCGTTGAATATCACCATTGCTTTTAATGTTCCATACTCTCTAGAACTAAATGGTAGTGTTTCATTAGCTGCTGCTCTATAATTTGTGATTTGAAAAAATTATACAGAGGATTGAATTATGAGAATGTAATATAAAAACTATTTAGATTTAGCAATAAATAATCATTTGTTTAAATAGGCTAGACCAGAATAATTTTATTTTTAAGCTAAATTAATAAAGTGAGTACTTTATTATAAATGAAATAAACAAGGTTTTTAAATGTTCTTAAAGATTTGGTGTAGTTTATTAAAAACCCAAAAACCACATAATATGATAAGAAAGTTAAAATAAGTTGTGTAAAATTAATTTCCTTATTAATACTTATAATCATTTTTTTAAATTTTAACCCTTAACAGGCAATCTAAAGTCTTCTAGGAAGGTGGCTTAACGTCTGTCTCATATTCTCTTTAAGTGCTTCCTCTATCTCAGATAACTGAGTGTTAGGTTTCATAGGTTGCTTGATTATTACTCTCTAACTTTTTTCAAAGGTTCTGATACCTTGTCTATCTTACAATGTCTTGTTGCGAATTATATTGCATCATCTTACTTTCACACTGTAGTATTCTCTGGTTTCATATCGCATTAAAGTATGATTGCAACTATAGAAATGTCCCACTGCACTAAAATCGTTGAGCCAAGTCTGTCTCTATGGGAAGTAGCCTGCAGTTCCTTGCACCGATGCTTCCTCAATGTTTTCTCTTCTTACAACTCTTTTTGAAGTCTATGACAGTTGTCTCTGACTGGTTCAAAGTTTATCATGATTTCTCTGGCTTAGATCTCTGTGCACGAACCCCAAATAAAGCAACTCCATAAATCCTCTAACGAGGTCAGTGAGAATAGCAGTAAGCTGTCTTGTTGCGCCTCGTGCTGAGAAATTCTCTCAGTGTGATCTCCCATTTAGGAAGGCGAATGGCGATGTAATCATGATCGATAAGAAAGTACTTCAAATTATCCCTAATTCTCAAGTAAGTTTTAGAGTTTAACTGTGTAGAGAAACCTGGCACTGGCATCTACTTAAATGAAGGGAAAAGAGCAAAGGTATTCAGAGCACGGAAGCAAAACACAAGCATCGAGGTGAGCAAGCGTCTGTCACTATACAAACTTAGGGACGAAAGAGATGCACATAGATGCGGGAGCAGGTTCGAAGATGAGGAAGCTATGTCCATCTGGCCCACAGAAGAGAGAAAGGAACCTCTTAAGAATCCCTTCTTCCAGATAAGCAAAAAATGACTTAAGTCAGCATTAAGTTAAGCTTAATACTTTTCCTAAAATTTCACTCTACCTTATCTCGCACATAAACTTTGTCTTCTCTTCTTTTCCCCTCTTTTCAAAATATCACTATTAAATCCTCTGTATCGATAGCTTAATCATGCATAAGTGATAGAGCAGCAGCTTCTTATAGTGTCCCCTTTAACTAATTTTCCCGTAAAAATCAATGCCGTTGAACTCTGGCGAGTATGGAACATTAAAAACAGGAGTGATGTTCAACTCAGCGTATGCCTTCTTCGCTTCCTTTTTCTTGTGTACGCTGAGGTTGTCAACGAGTAGAACGATCTCACCGTCTGTGATCTTCTCTCTGAGCTTCTTAAGGAACGCAAAAATACTGCTTCGCTTGATAGAGCGAGGATGAAGGACATAAGCTTCTAAGCCTGAGTCTTCGCTGATTCCTGCAAGTAACGCAAATTGTAGTTATATTTACTTTCTACTCGTAAACTTCTATGTTATTTGTGCTTCTTGTACACAAAACAAACTTCACGCTATCCCTCTCACACTTGAGCAGTGTAAATATATTTTAGATTATTATAAAAAAATGGCTTAGTGAAGTCTATAACGCGCTTTTACTCGATTCACAGTTTTATACGTTATCCCATTTCAACGATAGATGTTTTGCTCAGTCTACGGAGAGATCTTGAGATAAGGACACTATTTTATGGAAGATCTTCGCGCGCTACTCCAACTGAAGTGCGTTAGTGGCGAAGAGTTTGAGGATCAATCAAAAAATTGATGTGCTGAAACTTAGAAGTGCGATGAGGAACAGCTGCAACTCCTAACTTTCTCATCTGCAAAGCAACTTTCAAATGCGAGAGTATAGAGCGCGCTGGTATTCTCAAAATTTATGCGATGGAGTTGATGTTGAGAACTCGCTATTACTACTGATAAGGGTGACTACATCCAGACCTTAGAGTAAAAATGAAACTGAAATAGGATGGATCATGTAGTTATTTTTGAGTAATTTCGCGTTTGACTCGCATGATTATAAGCATTTAATAAAGAAATTAATTATAGACAACTTATTTTCACTTTCTTATCATACAAAGGGGTTTTATTTCTCTTGATTGATTTAATAGGATCTTTTCGGCCTGCTTACGATTCTGGCAGATCTTCTTGAGAAGTTTCTGCTCCTCGTTGTGCAGCATCTTATTCTGTTCTCCAGCAGTTCCTTGTACTTCTTTACACAATTTTTTCCTGCTCCAGCTTCAACAGCTGCCCTCGTTCCAGTGAAACTGAAAGATTCTTATCAATAAATCATATATTAAACGAGGACTCTATCTTTCTAGAGGCCACTTCATTAATAGTCTAGATCTTTCCAGTGTTGGAAATTGGCTGTATTTGAATGATTGAAGCCTGTTGCTGCCTATTTTTGCTTATTGAGCTAGCTCTTGAGTTCTAACCGTTGCTTGCCTCATTTATACCGTGAGTGCTACCATACGTATCAGCTTATCTAATAAATCTCAGTAACATAATCATAAGAGGATCTCTTGGTACCCTCACTCATTAACTGATTTACTTACGTTTGATTGATTTAGGATAATCTCTTGCGACTGCTTCTCCAAGGATTTGACTGCGCTGTTATTTTAAGAGGATACTAAACTCTCAGACTTAAGCAGCTCCTTAATTAGCTGCTGGCGGTTCATTTAGATTAGAAGCCGCTTTTATTAAAAAGCAGGGGCTGCTATTATTGCTAGCTATTAGAGATTATTGTACCCATACTCATATTCTCACAAATATTATTTAATGACCAATTAGCTGTACATTAATGGTATAAGCATTAGCATTTATTTAAGAGCAAAGTACAATTATAGAATAAAGAATTGAGATAAGTTTGTATGGGTAAGTTTTTAAAAATGAGTAAGACTATTTAGAGAGTAAGTTTGATTGAGTTAAATCAATATAGTACTAGCATTATTTGCTTACTAGGTGGATGTGTTGTAAAGTTGTTTACTGAGTCTGGACTCAACGAGACTTACTCAGTTTGGGGGATGGAAGTCCTAGGAGTTGCTGGGTTGAGTGGCTTAGATCTCCTAGATGGACTTCTTTTTGAACTATTTGAGGAGGGGATAAACACCAGAAAAGGCCTCGTTGATGTCTGACTCACTCTTGCCTCCAGTCAACACTATTTTGCCACTTGCGAAGATCAACAACACCATCTTAGGATTTCCCATTTAAAATCCAAAAACAATGAAGAGAAATGATAGATGAAATAAGAATTTATATTATAAAAAACATTGTTATAAAATTTTAAATTCTTGTTTCACTATTATTTAAAATTCTTTAAATAAAAAGTTGCTCTTCATAGCAATTGGTACTATAATGTGTTATTTATCTATCAAAAAATATTTATAAGAAGTTCAAACTATCTGTCCATAAAAGACGAAGCAATCTACCTCAAGCCATGAGCTTTAAATATCCACTATGGAAAAAAATGAAATGACTCTCTTTTTAGGTGATGATGAGTTTGAGTTGCATAGAGCCAGATTGGCTGAGAAAGCTAAATTTAGCTTGAAAAGTATTTGCATTTATAAAAATGATGAGACTCGGATTTTCTTTTGCTATATTCAACAAAAATGTAAGACTTTAATATGAGTTTTTATTTTGAAGATAAGTCCAGGGAATATCAAATATAAATTGAATTTCTCAGGATCGTAAGATGTAAAATTGGGATGTGAATTGAAGAGGCGATCAAGTGAGATGGGGAAGCCTGCTTTGACAGACCCCACTATGTTTTGAATTTTAAAGTCTTTCATTTTGATTTCTGGGTAGCCCACTTTCCTAATAGCTGCGGCATATTTCTTGGCAGCTTTTCGGTTCAGCTCCTCCGACTTGCCTCCGATGCAGATCATTTTGCCATTGGCAAATATGCGTGCGGTGGTCTTTGGCTCTTTGATACGCATGATCACAGCATTGAAACGTCAAAAATAATTTCTACTAATGTCTTGGATTATACTCAGTGTTTCTGCATCTCAAAGCGATTTCTCTGAGATTGAGCGTCACTCCAAGATTAGCCGTAGAGACTATGTTTGGAAGAGTGGGTTGGGGTATTCTCGCATTCTCAGCAGCAGTCTAGTTTTAATTTCTAGTTTGCATAACTTGAGAGCCCATCATATTAATTTCTCTTTAAGGCTACTAAACTTAAACAAAAAAGAGCATTATTTGAAATGAGAATTAGTTTCTTTTTTTAAGTATATAAGTGCTGAGGGAATGGAGCAATTTGCTGCCCAATGAAGCTGGGTACTGGTCTAAATCCTTGCATACAGTCTTTCTGGTTTTAGTTGTAATCTGCATCATGGCTCATTAAAGGCGTAGCAAATTAAGGAGCTGGTCTCACAATACCGTCGTTTCCGCCCTGGTTGTTATAGCATCCACCTGCGCTTGCATTTAAAAACTAAAGCTCATTATAAATTGGCAAAGCTGGGATGCTGGGACACCATGTGGAGAGAAGGGTTCACGGCAGGTCTCAAGCCTTTAAAGCCCGGGGGGTATTGTTAAAAGGGTCTTTCCTATAGTGATTGTTAATTATCCAATCATAATAAAAGAGAGGTATTAAATTCGATGGCGAAGCATCTTTATTTGATAAAATTATAATTAATTTTTATAATGGCAGAGGAAAAATTTAAAATTAGCCTTTTTTGGTTTGAAAAAATTTAAAATTGGGAAAAACAAAAAATTTAGGGGAATTTGGGAGGGAAAAAAAAGTTTTAAACTTTAAATTTCCCACGAATTTAAAAAGGTTGAGAGGCAAATTTGGTTTAAACCCCCGGGTCTTGATAAATTATTCTCGATAATTTGATTTCATAGGATAAAAATGGAATATAAATATTACCCAATGTAAAAACTATAATTATTGTAAAAAATAACCAACTCACTATCTTTACATAGTTTATTATATAGTGAATATAAAGATAGTAAATAGAGAAATGAAGACGGAGAGCTCTATCGAATAGCAATTGAACTAACTCGGCGCTTCTGCCGTTAGTAAACAGGAGCTATTTGAGGAGAGCTCCGACCTTTTGTCGCTGGACCCTCCCTAAAACGGAACACTTACGACTGCGCACAACGACAAAAATTCAAACTCTGTTAAGAATGGTGGCTATTAGGGCGCTCAAAATCAATCCATTTGTCAGCCTCTTTTATTCGGAGATGACAATCGAACCACTTAGTTAAGGTAAGCCCTTTGACTATTCATCAATATTAATTAGTGAAGCTAATATCCCACCATTCCGAACTTTATAAATTCAACAAATCAGAGGAGTATAGGAGGAGCCCTTAAAAGAAATTAACGGGCAGACTCCTATTTGTGATCGTTCATAGCTTTAAGCAACCAGGCCTGTAGAGAAAGGATTCCTTGGTCCTACTACTTCAGGCTCGGCTCTTCCGAATGGTAGCTTAGCTCACTCTAGCAGCTTCGGATCCTAGTCTTTCTAAATAGTATCAAGACCATCTTGATATTCTGTAAATAGAATAAACTTAGTCTGAAAGTTAAATTAATTGAAAATGCAGAACTTAATGCGCGACCAATTCGCTAAGAGATTTTCTCAAATCATCAATGACTCCTCTGACAAAAATTACTTTTTTCTTTTTAGTACGTGCAAGAAGTGCTAGATGTTGACAGAGTCCACTACTCATAGGAACTTAAGCACTTTATAGAGGCAGTCCAGTGTTTGATCTTCCTGGGAATTGTGAGATACCTTGCAGTTGAGTGCTCCAATTGCAACAGACCTTTCTTAAAATTTTGTATAGATCAGTGGGAGAGACACATCAGAAATTTTCAAATGAGATGCGAATGCCCAGCCAAAAATAAAATCCAGAGGACTATCAAAAGCATCCTCTCAAAGTTTAAGTTCAGCTGATAGTTCACAAGCATGGCTGCAAAGAACTGTCTTACTATGACACATTCTTTTCAGGCATGAGTAAAGCTTCTCCTTCGAAATAGCCACTTGCGAAAGCTGTCAAATTGAAATGAAGAAAATCGAGAAACCTAAACCAGAGCATTAAAACTATCTATTTAACTTATATTCGCCATTTTTACACACAACTGTCTTGAATTATTAAAACTCAAAGTCCAAAAGCAAAGGTATCTGCTGAGGCAAGAATTCTATTTTCCTCAAGTGGAGGATGCCAGGACTTCCACATGTTCTCAGAGAACTCCTTAGAATGAGATAGCTTCAAACTTTCTGGAGAGTACCACTTTCCAATCCTTGCTCAGTTTGGAGTCATTAACAATAATTTTGGTAATTGACTTCAAGTATAAACAGAGAAGGGCAAATAAATTCCAAAAAACTCCTTTCTAAATATATGCGCCTTTGGGATTGGAGGCATCAAAGAAAAAATAAAGATTAAGAACGACGTCTTATAAAATTATAGATAAGTTTCTTAATTTTAGGCTAGCATGCAGATAAGTAAGAGAGTTAATGGGCATACAAAGTAAACAATAGAAGTTTTCTACAAGCTTTTGACTTTGTAGACAAAGCAAAATATGAAACAAGGTAGAGAGAAAGTTTGGAACATCTCTTGATCTCTTAAGCAATCAGATGGTTGCTATTGGGGGCATCAACCAGAAAGGAAATTAATAGCTGAGTGCGAAGTCTATTATATAAAGCAAAACATGTGGAGTTGGCTACTTCTTTTGAATGAGCTAAGGTTATCAAGCTCAATGATTGAAATCAACTCCACTTTCATTTATGTGTTCGGAGCTAGCCCATCTAAAATAAGTCTAGTGAAAGGTTCTATGAAAGAAATTGAACATGAATAGAGGCAAGAAGAAATTTGATTATCTCCATTCAAACCCCAAAACCCCATAATATGATAAGAAAGTGAAAATAAATTGTGTATAATTAATTCTTTATTAATACTTATAATCATGCTAAATTTTAACCCTAAACAGGCAATCTAAAGTCTTCTAGGAAGGTGACCTTGACGTCTGTCTCATATTCTCTGAATTTTATACCTTTAAGTGCTTCCTCTATCTCAGATAACTGAGTGTTATGTTTCATAGGTTGCTTGATTATTACTCTCTAACTTTTTCAAAGGTTCTGATCACCTTGTCTATCTTACAATGTCTTGTTGCGAATTATATTGCATCATCTTCACTTTCACACTAGTAGTATTCCTCTGGTTTCATATCGCATTCAAGTATGATTGCAACTATAGACCAAATGTCCCACTGCACTGAATCGTTGAGCCAAGTCTGTCTCTATGGGAAGTAGCCTGCCAGTTCCTTGCACCGATGCTTCCTCAATGTTTTCTCTTCTTACAACTCTGTTGAATCTATGACAGTTGCTCTGACTGGCTCAAAGTTTATCATGATGTTCTCTGGCTTGAGATCTCTGAATCCCAACTCATGCAACTCCATCACTCCTCTAACGAGGTCAGTGAGAATAGCAGTAAGCTAGTACTTGTTGCGCCTCGTGCTGAGAAATTCTCTTAGTGTGATCTCCCATTTAGGAAGGCGAATGGCGATGTAATCATGATCGATAAGAACACCAGCAAGATGAAGAACGTACTTCAAGTTTTTGTCCCTCGCTTCTCTCAACACTGTCAGTTCGTTCGCGAACTCAAGACCTCTCTCTTCCTTCTTTACAAGGTATTCGTAAGGGAAGATCTTGTAAGCATACTCTTCTTGTATGATGGTGTCTCTTCGCTTCGCATCAGCAAGGTGGAGGTAATTTTGAACACACTCCTCCAAAGTTACAATTCTTAAGCATGGAGTCTTGCTTTGAGCTAGCTGAAACTTTACTGACACCATAACACTAAGGCTTCTGATTCATGAACTCAATCTTCCTCTTCTTCTTTCCTCTTGCTTCCTCTTTAGTTGAACCTTGTCAAGTATCGTGCTTGCCTCTTAGCTGGCACCATCTTTAAAGTTTCTTTATCCTCAATTACGAACTCAGCCATGTGCTTCTTCTCCATGTGTTTCTTGAGGAAAGCAGAGTGAGAGAATGTCTGCTCACAAGTTGAGCAAGGATAGCGACCGTCCACTTTCTAATGCTTAATATAGATCTTAGGTTTGTCTGAGTGGACTTCCTTGATGTGCCGCTTGAGGCTCTGAGGATATTCGAAGTGTCGTTGACATTACTAGCATTCAAAAGTTTCTTCTCCTCATTGATCTCTGGAGCAGCAACAAGAGGAGCATCAGGTGCGATAGTTTAAACGCCCACCGACTTCTCAACTCTTGGCTTGACAATTTAAAGCACAGAGATCTCTTGCTCGAGCTCAAGTTCAGAGAGCTCTCCCTTGCACTTAGTGCACACAGCATCTTGTTTGGTTGCTGTTCCGAACATTAGTTTAGCTTGTGTTTGCTAAGGTTGTACTTGTTTCTTAGCTAGGTTGGTTGCCATCTTAAATTCAATTTAAATTAGAAGACCCGCCGGTTTTTTTTGTGTGCTGTTTCCCAGTGCAGAGATCACGAGA
>JAJKFJ010021370.1:0-15629 GCA_027382625.1 Tetmemena sp. SeJ-2015
AAAAAATGTAAAATTTTTTTTATAAAAATTTTTTAATCAGAAAAAAAAAAATTTTTTTTTTTCAATAATTTATACTATAATAATAAAAATAATTGGGCTTTTAAGTTTAATTGTATAATTAGAAATTGAAATGTCAATCATCTAATTATAGTCCTTAAATTTACTGGAGAGTTGTGTGAATCAGAAAAAAAAATTACTTTTGTTTAGATTTTTAATTATTTATCTATAATACTTAGTTTAAAATATGAAAATTAGCTTTGACAATATGTAAATGAATTTTTGCCTGTCTTATATTAAACTTATTAAGTCGCAAATTTAATTTTTTTCAATCTGGAATCAAATTATTCTTTTATGGAATTCGTTATTTGAAAATCATATCTTGAAATCTTATTTTTATATTTTATAATCAAGATAGAAAATTAAAAGTGCAAGAAAACAAATAACATATGCACGTAGTTCCTTTTGTCAAAAGAACCCTTCCCTTGTGTGAATAAAGTGTATTGTATAGTCCACAAACTGATTTAAAGATGTTCCTTCAAATCTCTTTAGTCGCTTAACTTCTCTTCTCCACATGGATTCTTTCATAAAAAGAGCTTCTTAACCTCCTTCTGCTGGAATAACATTGTAAATTTTCTTTATCTTCTTTTTCAATACTCCCCACATCCCCTCAACGTAATTTGAGTGTTCAAAAGTTCTTTAATCTTTTCCTGCATGAATGTGCCTATAATGATTCATTCGTAAAAGATCCCATTCTATAGCTTAATAAGCAGCCCATCCATCTGTATGCATATCTGAATCTTCTTAACAGCTATTACGTACCAATTCCTATAAAGTCTCTTTATTTCTGTTCTAGACGAAATATATTTTAGCCTTTTAAGTTTCCTCTTCTACGAGTCCTACAACCCAAACTTATCTTTCGAATATATCTCTTTATGGGTAAAATCTCCTGTCTTAATGAGACCACATGGTTTCATCTACCTAAATGTCATTTTAGAGCGTATAAGTTTCTTAATATAGCTCCCAAAATTTTGCTATAACGTCTCGTATGTTTGCATATAAAGTTTGGAATTTAATAAAAAATACAATTAAATAAGTAATTAAAATAAAATGGATTTAACGCGTGGCAGTTGAAGTGTAGCAAATTTAAATAATAATAACAAAATTTCGATTCAGCTTTTAAAAAAATGGTAAATGTTTATATATTTGTAGCTTTTTCGGAGACAGCGCAGTCAAAAGTTATATAGATTCATATCTCGCTTTGAAAGGGGCTGAGGGTATAATTAAAGTAGAAGCGCATATTAACTTTGATAAGTTATCTAACAAGTTAAAAATCAGGGAGGAATCTGAAATTTCAACTCCCTTTAAGATGCTGCTATCTATTTTTTGTTTTAATCACCAATTATTATTAAATTACTTTCTGCAATATTTTACAAGCAACTTTATAGCACATCCTTGTTCTGTTTATCAATTCCAATTTATCCTTCATTTCCAGTGCATTCAATCCAGATGGAAAATAATTGTAAACGATATCATAGTAGTCAAATATAGTATTGTTGGAATTTTGAATTAAAATCGGTGATTTGTTAAAATAATAAATGGAGAGTTGCAAATACTGAAAGTTGAAATCGCAGATTGACCCATTGAGCTGTAGTTATTTTATTTGTTTTTTGCAAATTACGATGAGTTTCTTCTTGAATTATCTACTAAGTACCACTTAGCAGCGAGATATGACTCATACATCCTTAATCATTCTCATCATCGTCTTCTTATAAACCTGTGTCGTTTATAAAATTTTATTAAGACTCCGACAGAAAAGTTGCAGGTATACAAATTCTTAGATTTTTATGCTGAATTGAATGGTGTCCTAATTATTCATATTGAACCTACTTCAACATTCACGATTTTATTCCATTTTAATATAATATCTAATTTAATTAGCTTTTTTATTAGATTCTCAGCAATAATAGAATCAGGACAGTACATCTTAAGATGAGATTTTAGTGAAAAACAATGTCTTTATTTACCACGCGAAGTACAGTTATAAGCAAAGCCTTCTTTGAAGCTACTGTTATGACTTATGAAGCACTCATTCTAGTTGTTGCATTTTACGCATAAGATAAACTCGGGAATAAGATGCGTGTTTAGCATGCGTTGAATATAGTCTTCCTTTGGAATTGCTCTCTCCATATTCTAACTAATTTAACGATTAAATTTAATAATAAATGATTATGAATATAGCAGTTATCACTTTAATGTACTACACTCCTTCTTGTAATACTCAAAAAAGAATCATTAGAAATATATTTTAAGAAATAAATGCTATTAAAATTTAAAAATTATAATAATTTCATCTTTCTTTATTTTAATAAATACGAAGACTGATAGTATTTCTTAATCAAGATTTCATAAGAATAAAATTAACTTTTTTCTTATAATAAATTTCTGTTACTTATATCTTCATTTGATCTTAGCTAATTATTAAAATGCTTGTAAAATATGTCTACTAAATTATGAATAATTTTATTATTAAACATTACAAAATGAGAAATATAAATTACCATATACTAAGTTTGTTATTTAATTTTCAATACATAATATTGAAAATTACGTCAACATTAAAATAATAATATGTCTCGATGGTACGGACTATTATATACTATAAATAAAAGAAAATCTTAATATCAATCAAAAATATATAAGTCCACATTCCAGGCTCAAAGTCCATATTCCAGGCTTAAAGTCCACGTTCCAGGCCATACAGTCCACGTTCCAGGCTCAAAGTCCACATTCTAGGGTAAAAGTAGACAGGGAAAAAAATAAGTCCACGTTCCAGGCTCAAAGTAGACAGAATTATTTTTTGTCCACGTTCCAGGCTCAAAGTAGACAGAATTTTTTTTTGTCCACATTCCAGGCTCAAAGTGCACAGGAAAAAAAATAAGTCCACGTTCCAGGCTCAAAGTCCACGGACCATATACCCATAGAATATATATTAAATAATAAATTTATTATTTACTTTTACTTTGTGTAACTGGTCGAGCAAGGAGATATGGCAAATTAGACAAAAAATATTGATAATATAAATTTTCAATTTTAAAACTGTTATGCTAAAATTAAACCCTAAGAAAGTTAATTAAAATGATAATTATCGATATCATAATCAGTAACCTTATAAAACAGTTGAAATTTGAGCTCAGTATTCTATTGCGTATGGCAACGCAAATTATTATTTACGCCTAATTCTGAATGGTTAATTAAAGTATATCTTTGAAGTGAAAATTATTTTAAGAAATAATTAGAAAATGAATATTAATTACTTATAAATAAATATTTAAAATAGATATTGCTTCATTTCAATTTACTAAACATATTTAAAGAAGGATTAACAATATATGTAGGTTATAAAAAAGGTCGATTTTAATTTTCATTTAATTTTCAGCTAAAGCACTTGGTATAAAATACCCTGTATAAAAATTTAAACAGATCAATAACTTACTTTTTAGAATTTCATTGTCCTGAAAGCATGACTTTTTGTTTTATCTATTTTCATTTTTGTGAATATTAGTATTACTGTTATCTTGGAGGTGACTCAACTAGATTGCTTACGTTAAATATATTTATAATGGTTATATCTTATGATAAAAACGGTTCATAAGAGGCTTCACTCTGGTGCTTTTTTTAACTTTATAGTATCAGATTCATCTTATTAATTAATCTTTTACAAGTAGCCTTACAAGATATATATCTTTTTATTATTATAAACATTATTTTCTATTTTACAAATTTTGCTACAAAGATTTATTAAAAATCAAAATAGTCACTGAAAAAAAGCATAATATAATTGCATTTCTTATAAATAAAATACGATTCATCACTATTTAAGAGTTCTTTCACTTTCCTTTCATTTTTATAAGATTAACTAAAAATGAAAAAAATTATCTTTTCGTGACAAGATATCACAGATGAAATTTATAAATATATGCAATAATTTAATTTGTTAGCTAAATGAACTACAACTGCTCCTTGCTCGCTGATGTGAGCTACCATAATTGAAACTTAATTTTTTCGTTTATATTAAATAATTGTCTGCCGATGACGCCGGCCTGCCTCGATCTTCAAAAAACGCACTTTGCTCAATTTAGCACGGGAGGTCGACCTAGCCAGTTTCACCACAGTGGCTCCAGCCCACGCAGTGGCACTCACCCGCCCCCGCTACCAGCTTCCAGATCGCCGGTGAGAGAGATGCCGCTCCAAGGATCCTAGGCTATCTTTAGATCTCACCTAGGCAAGTTTGAGGTACCTCACCCAAGGTCACTGAGAGGGCCAAGTCGTCGGCAACCTGGAAGCTGGTAGCGGGGGCGGGTGAGTGCCACTGCGTGGGCTGGAGCCACTTTGGTGAAACTGGCTAGGTCGACCTCCCGTGCTAAATTGAGCAAAGTGCGTTTTTTTGAAGATCGAGGCAGGCCGGCGTCATCGGCAGACAATTATTTAATATAAATCGAAAAAATTAAGTTTCAATTATGGTAGCTCACATCAGCGAGCAAGGAGCAGTTGTAGTTCATTTAGCTAACAAATTTAATTCTCGCATATAATAATCCATGCTAAAGTTAGAAATCATTAAACTGAATATTGTTCAATTATATTGTAAGTTTATGTTTAATATTAAAAACCGTGTTTCCAAAATTAAAATAATTTGAAATTTAAAAAATTGGATTACAAGCAATTTAATTAAAAAATATTAAATTATATTATAAAGATTAATATTTATTTTATATAATAAAAATCTCTTAATCCTACTCTAAACTAATAAAATTGTCCTAATAATTGTAAAAGAAACTAGGGATAGATACTGTAATTATATAATTTAGTTAAATCTATGAAGATGTGTGTAATAAACTTTTATAAAAGAGAATAATTTATTCTTTAAAATGAATACACTCAATCTGAAATATCATAAGCTTTTATCATCTTTTTAGATTTCTTTGCTTTAATTTTAATGGATTTTGGAAGAATAATCTTCTTTGGCAGATTTTTGGTTTAAAGTCTTTCTGTTATCTGTTGCTTTGAGATAATTGTAATATATTCTTCTTCTCTCTTTTAGAATTCTTTCTGTTTTTTTGGTTATGAATCTTTTAAATTAATTTTATTAAAATTGATTAAAAACTTAGAAAGAGAATCTTTTGGTTAAGATTTTAGTTTTGAACGAAAATAAGCTTAAAGATTCAGTACTCAAAACCCATAATATGATAAGAAAGTGAAAATAAGTTGTTTATAATTAATTTCTTTAGTAATACTTATAATCATGCGTGTCAAACGCGAAATTATCCTAAGAATAATAAGTAAAAGGCAAGCGAAAAAAAATTTGGATGAAACCCAATAATTAAAACTGGAGCTGATATGAAAGTTGGAAGAGTTTACGCTCATATTGAGATAAAAAATATAACGGTAAATTAAATTGTAACGATTTTTTTAAAGCAATTTGAATAATTTTAAATTAAATCTCCTATTATATAGAAATTAATTATACTCAGATCATTTTATGGGGTTAGACAGTTTCTTTAATAACAAAGTAGGAGTTTAAAAGCAAGTATATCATAACTAGAGTAATAGGCACAAATCCGAGAGTAGTCTTAATGTCTAAATCTTGGGTGACTTACTTAAGTTACCCATAAATTATTATAAATTTATCTATTAAATAATTGTTAATTCAACTTTTCAAATAAAATCAAAGCGTAAATATAATTCAAAGAAGAAGTCTAGAGTTTATTTAGGAACTTTTATCATTGTTTTGTTTATGATTTTCTCCTTACACATATTTCAATGATATTTTTAATTAAATTCGTCATTAGAATTTTTGGCAAATTAAAATGTAAAATTTAAATATTTTTTCGAGGAAAATATTGAGTTTTTCAAATCATTGAACACTTGTATTATAATAGCCTATTCGTTTAAAAAATATTTTTCAAGCTCAAATTTATTCAATGATATTCATTCAAGATTTGTTTAGAATTGTTTTCTTATTAAATCAGGTAATTTTCTACTATAGCAATAGATATAAAAGTAATTATATGCCTATATTGAAGATGATTTCTTTATTTTTCCAATGAAGTTGCTAAAAGTTAAAGGGAAATGTATGTTGTAACAAAAATAACTTAAACTATAAATTTAAAAGAATCTTTTAATAGAAATTAGTTTACAATTAGTCTTATATCTGATTTGATTATTAACATTCAAGCATTGAAGCATTTAAATGATAGTGGTGAATAATTTTAACTCTATTAAATTTCATTTATCACTTTATTTTGCCATCATTTCACTCTCTCATTTTTATTTTATAAAAAATAGGGCACAAATAAGCATAAAATTTGAATTTTAAATGAAAATAATATCTCTTAATGAAATTAAAAGTGAATTAGAAATTCAATCACTCACAATCTATATTGCTTAGCAATATTTTTATTCAAATTTTAATAAGAAGGGAATGAAAGAGTAGCAGATCATCAAAAAGATTGACTCGTTAAGCAAACAAATTCTTTCAAATTCTCTACTCTCATAAGGATGCATGAGATTTAAAAAAATAAATTATTTACCATCATAATCATGAAAACACAAGTTAGTATGTGCAAAAGCAAACAAATCTATGGACAATCTTGAAACTCGATCATTAAAATCATTTAAAAAAATATCATAATGATAGAGTAAAGCAATCTTCGTATCCAAGAATACAAAACAAATAGGATTATATGGATTCCTGTATCTTATTTAGCCTTTGTGTTTTCAATCAGAACTTCCATTTAGTCTACAAGAATTATTTTCTCTTTCTTTACATGATCTCTAAGCAATGAAAAATATTATATTTATACGCAATTTCAAGATGTATAAAGCTAATAAAGGCATAGAGAATGTGAAGGCTGCCATTAAAATAATTATCAGAGAAATGCACGAAGACATCAAATCACCGCTGTACTCAGTTCTCATCTACTATATTAGAGCTGGAGTAAAATCTTACATCAAAGAAGTTAATGAGTGCGCATATTGAAAGCTCAAGCTAACCCTCTGCAATGAATCTGAGCATCTAATTGTAGATACATTTTTCATGAATCACTTTAAAAATTTTGCTACAAGATTAATTAGTTATAAAGAAACTTACTTGTGCTTAGAGAGTCCAAGTAGTTAAATCAGCGAAGCAAACGCTGAAAGCATGAGGTTGATAAATATTAAGTAGAACATGAATCCAAGGTTTTGAATTAAGTTAGTTGAGCTGTAGTTCATAAAGTCAAAGTATGGATTCAGTGGTTCTTATGATAATGCATCAAAATCAAAGATTTCATTCGAGAAGCTATCTGTTTCAATTATCTTTAAAAGAAGTACTTTAAGAAAATAAGTTGGTTAAAAAATAATGACAATAAGTTCATCTGGGCGATGTCATTATGATTTTAAAATTAAGGAATGAAAAGAAAGTAAGGGTATTTGAAGGTAGAAGGATTGACATCATAGGTAGATGAGTAATAAGTTGGAATCCTTCTATCATACCCCAAAGCATTTAAGCTCCAAGACTCCTAAAGATATTTCAGAAAGAATAATCTTACAAAAAGAGGTTTACCGATGCGCTTACTCCGAATATTGTAGCCATAGCGACTGAATTTTAGAGTGAATAGTCTTCTGATGATATTTACTGAGGTAAATATTTTTGAATCTTGAAATTTAAGGATATCTTGGATTCTATGTTATAGTCAAAATATGTATCTGACTAATTGAAAGTTACGTAGACATAATCTAATTGAGATTAAGAAATTTTATCAAAAAGCTATCCTAATTTAAGATCTATTACAAGGAAGTTTAAAGAAAATAGAATTTATGAAATTAAAATTAATTTAAGTTCCCATTAAAACTAGAAATGCGATACAGAATTAGATTATATTGCTCTTCTATTTTTATTTAAATTTTTAAGGATTCTTATAGAGACTCTAAGTAGTTTTGTGGAATAAGCATATTTTTTTCAAACTTAATCGTCATTTATCCTGAAGAGGTGACTTTTTAAATTTTTGCCTGTAAGTTATCTAATGCTTTTGATTTTTTACTTAAAATATCGAATATTTATTATTCAGTAGCATTAAATGCTTATACTTCTAGTGTAAATGAATAAGAATTTTAGATATTTTTAAAATTATATAGGAGAATACAAATATTTTTTTTAATAATATAAATTTATCAATAGAGTAGAAGCAAAATTTTAAGAGTTTTGGCAATTTATTAATAAAATCAAAAAGAAAATTACTTTAAAGAATCAAAGTCTAGGTTAAAAAAAAACGTAGCTACACTAATTAGAAATTGCTAAAATATTGCATGAAAAACCAATTTAAGCAAGCCTTTTTTTCTCTTACACTTATTATGAATATTTGTTAAAAAAAATATTTTGCGTTAATATCATGAAAAGTTGTTGAGCTAAATAGACATTAATTTTTTCACAAACAAATGGTACAAACAATATTTTTAATATTAAATTAAAATTTTCGTTAATATTTTTATTATAATAGAAAAATATTATATTTAATTTTAGAATAAAATAACTTTAATATCTGGGGTCGACTTCTTAGAAAGCTTTACTTTTATAGCAAAGGTGCCATTTCCTTATGGATTAGAAGAATCCTTAGGATCTATTAAAAATAAGATCGAATGTAATTATGGAAGTGCCATCAAATCGAGAAAATAAGGATGTTTTAGAGTCGAACTAAACCTCCACTAAATATATTTAATATGGATCATTTTGCTCATCAATAATTTCTGGTAGATTATAACTCAATGAGAAACCCTGCATAGTCTGCTAATTTTAGAGAGCGGTTTTAAAATAAGGAGCCTGATAATTTATATCCTCGCTTGAAAAAATAACTCAAAAAAATTAGAAAATTTAAAATAGTCTTTTATTAAATATTTTTTATTTTATTTCTTGATTATATTTTTTGAAAGTATTAAGACTGCAATAATTTAAGTTTTCTAAAATTTAGCTAAGGTTCATAAATACTATTATAGTGAAGAATTTAATGGAAAATAGAAGGTAGTAAGAATGGAAATCAATAGGAGGTAAATCAGTGGCAGGTAAGTTGTCTGGCTTCAAATCTCTATGAATAACACCTTTCTTGTGCAGTACTTTAAGCTAACGTTCAAATATTAAAAATATTAAATTAGTCATCACAAATAATTAAAAAAGATCTCTAAAGCCGCCCATCCTATAATTTGCTTTTTAAGAAATAGCAATAGATTATTAGCTATAAAAAGAGATTTACATATCTATTAAAATATTATTCAAACAATAATTTAAAGATAGAATCTAATAATTTAAATTAAATAAATGTTTATTGATTTAAAACCACAATGTTTTAGCGGTAGTAACTTTTCCTAAACACTTTTATTTATTTTAATATTGCAAATTTATAATTTTAAATCCAAATTTGATCAACAAAGCTAAAATGCATTGTGTAGCTGTCTTAAAGATAGAATAATATCCATCGGATTAAGTTATAATTATTTAAGAATTAATTAAAATGGCAAATTAGGCTATTTCAATCAAGCATGTAGTCAAAGAGGAAAAATATAAATAGGTGCTAAAATTAAAAAAATTATTGTAAGATCCTTAAATATAATTAGTGCACGTATAAGCATTTCCTTATTATAGTAATGAATTATAGTCTCTCATCGTTAAAAAAAATATTTCTAAACGTGATTTCGAGCAGCTCTGACACAGAGCATTGCGAGAATAAATAAAGTTTTTATTTTTTATAAAACTATGAAATTTAGAGACGAAGTTGGATTATGATTTGCGAAGATCCATACTGTTATTGACTCCAATATAAACCTCAACTGGTTAAATTCCTTAATTTAAATGTAGACTCTCTATTATGAACCAGGAGACCACCTCTGTATTTATACTTTATACAATAAAATTGAAAAAAATAATTATTTTTAATTTTTTAAGTATCTATGGCATTGTACCTAACATTGGGATAAGAGTTTGAATAAAATACTCCCTGGCATTTATTACAGTTAATTTTTGAATTATAAATGATGATTATTTATTTAATTATCAAGGTTTTTGCCAGAATATGGCAATTAAATTTGTAGATTATATTCAGATTTAGATAGCCAATAAAAATATAGATTTTTTAAAAAATTAAAACTATAGCTTCCTCATTAAAGAGATTTGTCACCGCACTAAGCGACTAATTCTTCTAATTTAACTAGCAATTCCTTCTGTCACTTAAAATTCCGAGCTGAGCTTTCCACGCTTAAGTTGTAAGAATTAAAAAGCTGCAAAAAAGTTTATTCTTTACTGGATGCTGAAATATTTATTGAAACTAGTGTATATTTAAATTATTATAATTTCCTTTAATTTCCCTGCTATAGTATTTTTATTAATTATTATCATCCGAATGCAGCAATATTATGAGCGGCAATGAGTCCTAATTTGCGAGCCCCTTTATCCAAGTAGCCGGATAAAAAATATCTGACTTCAGGAGATTCCGAATGAACCTACTTGAAGAAAAAAAAAATTTAAAATTAAGATATGAATTATGTTAAGTGCAGTTTGAGTCCATTGCTCCCTGATAAATAATATATCTATGGTTGAGTTAATTCTAGTTAAGTCAAAGTAATTAATATCTAGAAATGTTTTAAACTTATAATAATTTTTCCATTAGTTAGTTAAGATATAATTATTAGAAAAAAAAAGCTTATCAGAAGGATGAGAAAGAATTGAGATATAATGAAAAAAATTAGCCTAATTATTTAATTAAAATAAAAATATTTTAAAGGAGGATCAGTCAATATCTGCATTAAAAAGAAGAGTTAAATTAATTAAAATTATAAAAGAGGGGATTACTAGGATCATTATTGGTGTAAAAAAATTGATTTTACTTTGTTGAAAGTCCTAATCCAGCACACTCAAATATCTCACCATTTGTAAATTAAAATATTGCATAATTTCTGAATAATTTGTACTGTCATATAAGATGTAATCTAGCATGGTTTGATTATACATAAAATTAAATTCATGTTGAAGAAGAAATAACCTAGCTGACTATAATTTATATTTTTAAACCATTTCTTAAAATAATTTTCAAAACTTTACGAGCTCAAAATTATTAAATTAAATCTTTATTTTAAAATTGTTAACCCCGTATACGAGTTTAGTATAAGTGATATTAAGAGTTTAAATTTCTGGAAGAATTATGGTCAAAGCTTCGCTGTGTGAGAATGATAGAGGTTTTCTATCGAATTTCCATCGATAAGCATTCTTCTCTTTAGGATTGAAGGATCACAATAAGTATTAAGAGGTTGATTTGTTTCATGGTGGATTGAGTTTCAAGAAAAAATGAAATTAATAGCTTAAATTTTACCTAAATGCGAAAATTTTGTCTTACTAGCCATTTGCTTTTTCGCATAATTTTCATAGAATTTTCAGATAAATCCCATTAAATTTCAATATCTAGCTTAGAATTCTTTGCATTTTTGTTTTAAAGCCGAGCAAAATATGTTTAAATATTTTGGGTTATCTTTTTAAACAAATTTAAGAGGCTTCAGACTTTAAGAATACAGGCAAGCTTGAAATTTAATCTCGGAACAAAAAAAAACTTAAATTTAAGAAGAGGAATTGTTGAGGCTTCGAGAACTTAGCGAAATAAGAACACATAGTTGGGAGAAGAAATAATTTTAAATCTGCTTTATATCTTCCATAAAGGGTTTTTATATTCCTTTATTATTTTAATATTTTATAGCGAGCTCATCTGACCTGAAGCCAGACAAAATAAATAATTTTCAACAACCCACAAGATAGGTTGAACCCACATTTAGCATCTATGGCATAGTTTAATATTAAGTGTTTCCTGTTAATTTTCCATATTAGCCAAAAAAGTTAAGGTTACCATTTTTCATCTTCATACTCAATAGAAAATATTTATATAGAATGATATTACTAATATGGAATTTAAATATTAGCATGCTTTCGTTTATCTCTTGACTTTTAAAACAAGAAATATATATTGAGTCCTCAGTCCTTTCTAAAACAAGCAGATACCAGAGATAGACTCTTCTATATTTTGATGTAAGAAATATACTTTTAGAAGCCAAAGTTGCCTTCTTAGCTTGAGTATTTGCAGTTCATTATATTTAAACTGATGAAATTTTAAAGCAATAAGCTCACCCCCATAAATTTCCAAATTTAAGCTCCTGAAGAAAGAAAGTGAAAGTTTGTTTTTAATTTTGGGATCACAATATTTGAGCTTGCTGAAGTAGTTTAGACCCCAGCAACGTACAATTCATTCTTTTGCGAGGGTAATCGAGTATAAAGTGTATTCAATGTAATAAACTAAGAGGAATCCTAATTATAGAAAGAATACATATAATAAACCTAGAAGAATTTATAATAAATTTATTTCAGAAAAGTCAAAAGCTAAAGCAAGGGCAAAAATGGTCATCATCCTTTCTGGATAAATTATCGAATTATAATAATTATTTTAACTTTTACAAAATTTCCAACAAAACCAATGATTTTGTATTAAATTTATAAGAAATGGTATTTAAATACATCATAGAGTGGTAAAAACTTTTCCAATAAACTATCTCTTTTTTTAAATTAAATAATAATTAAAACCTTATATTTTATAAAATAAACCAATTATTTTGTATTTTTATTCTGTTTAAACAGTATTGAATTGTTTTATCCATTTGAGATTTTGTAGATCCTGTGTGAATTTAGCTATTTGATTGACTTTAGTGTTCTATTTAAAACTTCTGGAGGGACCTTTCCTGGTCAGTAAAAAGTTATTATTAATTAAAGATAGAAAAACATTTGTTTAAGGGTAATTTACTCTGAATATGATTCTTCCAGCAATAGACATCACTAAGAAAATCTATCATTTTAAGCCATTTTTTTACTTTTATAAATTAAACTGCAAGTGCTTTTTTTAAAAATTGCAACATATATAAATTTCCAGAATTAAATTCATGATGTTGGGACATATGATGTAATGTTCTAGCTAAGATTCTTTGGACTTAAAGCTAAAGTATATTATATATTTATAAATGTTGCAATTTTTAAAAAAAAAAGCACTTGCAGTTTAATTTACAAAAGTGAAAAAATAGTTTAAAATGATAGATTTTCCTTAGTGATATCTTTTACTTGAAGAGTCAGATTCAGACGGTATTATCCTTAAACAAATGTTTTTCTATCTTTAATTAATTATAATGTTTTTACTGTCAAGGAAAGGTCCCCCAAAATTAAATTATTTATATAAACTATTATAGGTGAAATACGATTAATTGATCAAGGGTTGCTAGTGTTAAATTAAGAGGAAAAATATCGTAGAAGACAACTGAATATAATTTGATTTAATAATATTCATAATCAAATTTATAAAGATAAAATGAGAGAAAAGCAGAACGTGGTGCAATTGGACTCTTGCCTCTCTATAAAAGCATCATCTTGCAATTCATGGTAAGTAAATCAATCAAGTAAACCTTTTTTATTTGATAAGCTTTTGAGTTTTTAGTAAATAGTTTAGCGATGATAATTATGATTCTAACCATAATCTTTTAAATATAGGCAAGAATATTAAGGGAAAAAATAGAGATGGCATCAACTAAAGCTGAATAGAGAAAGCATTTAAGTTCAAAAGAAGCGCTCTTACTAGATAAATGTCATAAGAAGTATGAGGAGTCTGTTTGAATGAATCTAAAGGTAAATTTGCTTAGACTTAAGCTTATTTGTAGGAGGTTAAAACATTCAAAAGGACTCGAATAGTAGTTTTTAGAAGGGAGAATTCTCAAGTTCTCACTAAAATAAAGAAATCAAAGCTAAAATTAAGATGAATAGGTAAATATCAGACTGCAAATACCTCGCCAGTATAAAAATTCTAAACAAAATGTATTTTTAAGAATATCAATTGCAATAATGTATACGTATCCTTCCTATATTTATTGGTTCTATTCGAAAATAAGGAAGATTTCCCCCTAACCAGTAATTAAATAGGAAATAGATAATAATTTGCATTCCTTGAATTCTATGTTAAGTGATGACGTCCCCCATCGTAATCGATTTAATCACCTATCCAGTTTAGTAGCTGATAGCAGTATATACATTTATTAAGTCATCAGTTTCAAAACTCGCTACTATATACTTACCAGAACTTATTTCCACATCTCTACAGTTTAGATAATCAAGAAGGATTAAGAAGGATAAAGGGTAAGAAAAGATTAATTTAAAGCCCATTACAATATTTTATTTGCGATGAGGAAGTAAGCAGTGACACCATAACTATCATAGCTCATAATTCTACTCAGGTTCTGAACTTTGAAGCCGACAGCAGATAGCCTGGTCTATTGCTCCTACTCATAGATCAGAGCTGCTACTGGAGTAGGAGTGAATCCCATCTAGAGAGTTTGCAGGGGAGCTCTCTCACTCACCATGTAACAAAGTCGAAGACCGAAGTCTAGGTCCCCATTGACCTTCGAGCACCTGTGCTACCTTCTCAATGACCACACCCTGGCAGAGCAGAAGCACCTCTCCCTGGCTCAGCGATGCCTCATGTTTCATCGCCAGCACCCAGAAGTCAGACTCTGCAAAGGCTCACTGAGAAACATCTATCGCACGCATGGCATAAAGTTCAAGGTTACAAGGAGTGACTATAGCTTGAGTTAGCGCAAGCAAGAGGAAATACTGAGGACACAAGTTTGCGTGTACAGGAGGATGCTAGCTAGCAAGAGCGAAAAATCTTACATAGTCTACCTCGACGAAACAATATTCAAGCCTTACCATGCAACCATCAGGTCTTGGGCTAAGCCTTATCAAAATTAAGTGCTTCTCAAGGAGGGTGTTAAGCTCGATACCATGGCTGCTCTCGTTATGATAAGCTCGCATGCAGGCTTAGAGGGGTTCGCCCTACGCGAGATGTCAATCTCCATAGAGATCATTGCACACGAGCTGAGGCAGCTTAGGTTGCGCCATCCACGGGAAAGGCTCTAGGTGTTCCTAGACAATCTCAGAGCTCACCACTCTCGCTCAGTCGCCCAGGCTTGCTCTGAGTCAGGCATTGAGCTTATCTTCAACGCTCCGTACTCCTCGTGCTTCAACCCCATCGAGGAGGTGTTTTCCAGAGTGAAAGGCCACTACAAACGGGCACTCGCGCGAGAGGACTTTCGGGTGAGCCAGGCCTAGCACATAGACATCATAGCATGCGCTATTCGATCGATAGAGCAACTAGACTGCCAACGCACCATAGCACGTGGCCTCAGGAGAATGGAAGAGAGAGTCATAGAGTTGGAGTGATTAGGTTTAATTTTAAGCAACTTAAGTTTAAGTACTCTATTTTAAACTTCAAGCCAGCATCCTCTTAGCAGGAGGTGACCTTAGCATCGCCATGTCAACGTCAAGGGGCTTTAGCCCACCGATTCCGTTCCCCGCTATTAGGCTGTCTTCCCCTGCTCCCTCGTAAGCACAGCTAATCTCAAACCGCTTTCGCTTCTTCTACTGACGCTTACCAGTCGAGGTAACCTTCAGCAATGCCAGAGCTCTGCCCTTCTTTTCTAAAACATAAACTTAGGTACCACAAATTCTTACTCGAATAGTAGGGTTAAGCCTC
>JAJKFJ010021371.1:0-28114 GCA_027382625.1 Tetmemena sp. SeJ-2015
TTGGGCCCGGGTCCCTAGCTCAATTTTTTCAAAAAAACATTAGGGACCCCCTTCCCCCTTTTCAGATTAAGGATGCAATGGGGGGAAATCGGGCCCAAAACCCGGATTTGGAATTTGAAATTTTAATTTTTTTAAATTTTTTTTCCAAAAAAACCAGGATTTTGATTAATCCCAAAAAGAAATTTTTGTTTAAAAAACCTAAAAATTGGTTTTTAAATGCTTCATCGATTTGGTAAAAAAAGGGGCCCCCCCCCCCCCCCCCCCCCCCCCCCCCCCCCCCCCCCCCCCCCCCCCCCCCCCCCCCCCCCCCCCCCCCCCCCCCCCCCCCCCCCCCCCCCCCCCCCCCCCCCCCCCCCCAACGAGCAAGTACCTTAAAAAGCAGCATTTTCAATTTTCGCATGCGCTGTATCTCTGCAGGCACTCATCAGCGAGTGCTAATTTTGTCGAAATACGATTCAGGGCCCCGAATTACCCCGGGTTGCAGATGTAAAATATGCACGTGCGGGATCAGTTCGGCACGAAAACGAGCCCAAAGCTGAATTTGGACATGCTTGAAATTTTCAATTTTCACATTTTTTCGACCAAAAATCACCATCGAGAATTTCGATTCAACCGCTCCAAATCGATAGATTAGGTGTTAACTAGACCTGAAAAATATGGTTTTCATCTGCTTCACTCGATTTAGGCAAAAAAATGGGATCAACGAGCAAGTACCTTAAATGCAGCATTTTCAATTTTCGCATGCGCTGTATCTCTGCAGGCACTCATCAGCGAGTGCTAATTTGTCGAAATACGATTCAGGGCCCCCGAATTACCCCGGGTTGCAGATGTAGAGATCATGCACGTGCGGGATCAGTTCGGGACGAAAATGAGCCCAAAGCTGAATTTGGACATGCTTGAAATTTTTAATTTTCACAATTTTCGACCCAAAAATCACCATCGAGAATTTCGATTAACCGCTCCAAATCGATAGATTAGGTGTTAACTAGACCTGAAAAAAAATGGTTTTCATCTGCTTCACTCGATTTAGGTCAAAAAATGGGATCAACGAGCAAGTACCTTAAATGCAGCATTTTCAATTTTCGCATGCGCTTATCTCTGAGGCATCATCACGATGCAATTGTCGGAAATTACGATTCAGGCCCCCGATTTATCCCCGGGTTGCAAGTTAGATCATGCAGGCGGAATCAGTCGCATGAAACGACCAAAGCTGAATTGAGCTTCAAAAATTCATTTTCCACATTTTTCGACAAAAAATTTCACCATCAAGAGTTTCGATCAACCGCTCCAATTCGATAATTAGGTGTTACTTAGACCTTGAAAAAATATGTTTCATCTGCTTCACTCGATTAGGTCAAAAAATGGATCAACGAAGCAATACCTTAAATGCAGCAATTTTCAATTTCATGCCCTGTATCTCTGCAGGCACTCGATCAGCGAGTGCTTAATTTTGTCGAATACGATCAGGCCCCGAAGACCCCGGTTGCAAGATTAGAGATCATTGCACGTGCGGGACAATCAGCGCGAAGAAAAGAGCCCCAAAGTGAATTGGAGCTTCAAGAAATTTCAATTTCACATTTTTTTCACCAAAATCACCACCAAGAGTTCGATTCAAACCGCCCATCGATAATTAGTGTTATAGACCTAAAAATATGTTTCATCTGTTCACTTATTTAGGTCCAAAAAAATGGGATCAACGACAAGTAACTAAATGCAGCATTTTCAATTTTCGCATGCCTTATCTCTGCAGGCATCATCAGCGAGTGCTAATTTTTGTCGAAATACGATTCAGACCCCGAATTACCCCGGTTGCAGATGTAGAGATCATGCACTGCGGATCAGTTCGGCACGAAATAGAGCAAAGCTGAATTTGGACTTTCAAGAAATTTTCAATTTCACATTTTTCGACCAAAAATCACCATCGAGAATTCTTCAACCGCTCCAAATCGATAGATTAGGTTTACTAGACCTGAAAAATATGTTTTTCATCTTCTTTCACTCGATTTAGGTCAAAAATGGGATCAACAGCAAGTACTTAAATGCAGCATTCAATTTTCGCATCGCGTATCTCTGCCAGGCACTCATCACGAAGATGCTATTTTGTCGAATACATTCAGGCCCCCGAATACCCCGGGTTGCAGATGTAAATATTATGCACGTGCGGGAGTTCGGCGCGAAAACGAGCCAAAGCTGAATTTGGAGCTTCAAGAAATTTTTCAATTTTCACATTTTTTCGACCAAAAATCACCATCGAGAATTCGATTCAACCTCCAAATCGATAGATTAGGTTTATCTAGACCTGAAAAAAATATTTTCAGGCAGCTCACATTAGGTCAAAAAATGGGACAAACGAGCAAGTACCTTAAATGCAGCATTTTCAATTGCATGCGCTGTATCTCTGCAGGCACTCCTAGCGAGTGCTAATTTTTCGAAATACGATTCAGGACCCACCGATTGCAGATGTAGAGATCAGCACGGCGGATTCATTCGGCATGAAAACACCCAAGCTAAAACTTGGCCTTCATTTTCTAAATTTCATTTTCACATTTTTCAAGATCGCATCAAGAGTTTCATTCAACCGCTCCAATTCGATAGATTAGGTGTTAACTTAGACCTGAAAAATATGCTTTCATCTGCTCACTCGATTTAGGGTCAAAAAAATGGAATCAACGAGCAATACCTTAAATGCAGCATTTCAATTTTCGCATGCGCTGATAATCTCTGCAGGCATTCATCAGCGATGCTAATTGTGTGTCGAATATACGATCAGGGCCCCAATTACCCGGGTTGCAGATGAGAGATCATGCACGTGCGGGATCAACTCGGCGCGAAAAACGAGCCCAAAGCTGAATTTGGAGCTTCAAGAAATTTCAATTTTTCACATTTTTCGACCAAAAATCACACCACGAGTTTTCGATTCAACCGCTCCCAATCGATAGATTAGGTGTTTTACTAGACCTGGAAAAAGATTCATCTGCTTCACTAATTTAGGTCAAAAATTGGGATCAACGAGCAATACCTTAAATGCAGCATTTTCAATTTTCGCATTCTCTGTATCTCTGCAGGCACTCATCAGCGAGTGCTAATTTGCGAAATACGATTCAGGCCCCGAATTACCCCGGGTTGCAAGAGATCAAGCACGTGCGGGATCAGTTCGGCACGAAAATGAGCCCAAAGCTGAATTTGGACCTTCAAAAAATTTTCAATTTCACATTTTTTCGACCAAAAATCACCATCGAGAATTTCGATTCAACCCTCCAAATCGATAGATTAGGTGTTTACTAGACCTGAAAAATATGGTTTTCATCTGCTTCACTCGATTTAGGTCAAAAATGAGATCAACGAGCAAGTTAAATGCAGCATTTTCAATTTCGCATGCGCTGTATCTCGCAGCACTCTCAGCGAAGTGCTAATTGTCAATACGATTCACCCCCGAAATACCCGGGTTGCAGATGAGAAATCATTGCACGTGCGGGATCAGTCGGCGAAAATAGCCCAAAGCTGAATTTGAGTTAAGAAATTTTTCAAATTTCAATTTTTTCGACAAAAAAATCACCATCGAGATTTCGATTCAACCGCTCCAAATCGATTAGATTAGGTGTTAACTCGAAAAATATTGTTTCATCTGCTTCACTCGATTTAGTCAAAAAATAGATCAACGAGCAAGTACCTAAATGCAGCATTTTCAATTTCGCATGCCCTGTATCTCTGCAGGCACTCATCAGCGAGTGCTAATTTTGTCGAAATACGATTCAGGCCCCGAATTACCCCGGGTTGCAAATGTAGAGATCATGCACGTGCGGGGATCATCGGCACGAAAATGAGCCCAAAGCGGAATTTGGAGCTTCAAATTTCAATTTTCACATTTTTTCGAACCAAAAATCACCATCCGAGAATTCGATTCAACGCCCAAATAGATAGATTAGGGTACTAGACCTGAGAAAAAATGGTTTTCATCTTGTTCACTCGATTAAGTCAAAAAATGGATCAACGAGCAAAGTACCTTAAATTGCAGCATTTCATTTTCGCATGCGCTGTAAATCTGCAGGCACTCATCAGCGAGTGCTAATTTGTTCGTAAAATACGATTCAGGGCCCCGAACTACCCCGGGTTGCAGGATGTAGAGATCATGCACGTGCGGATCAGTTCGGCAACGAAAATGAGCCAAAAAGCTGAATTTGGAGCTTCAAGAAATTTTTAAATTTTCACATTTTTGTACACGACGCTCTTCCGATCTACCATCGAGAATTTCGAGTTCAACCTCCCAAATAGATAGATTAGGTGTTTACTAGACCTAAAAATATGTTTCATTCTGTCACTCGATTTAAGGTTCAAAATAAATGGAAATTTTCTACTGAAGCAAGTACCTCTATAATGCAGCTACTTCAATCCTCTGACTGCCTCAATCTCTGCACGACTCAATCAGCGCAGTGCTAAATGTCGTAAATAGACAGAGGATTCCATCTGTGACTAAATGCTTTAACCGAAACTTACCCCTGTAGCGTTGTCAAATTGTAGAGATCACACGTGCGGGCATTCAGCTCTCACGCACGTACAATTGACTCAAAGCAAATAATTTGTAAGTCCTATACAAGAATATTTCCAAACATTCTACATTATTCGACCATACAAAATCAACACATCGAGAATTTCTCGACTCAACCTCATCGCTCCAAATCGATAGATAAATGTGATACATTATAATAAAGAAATATGAAGTTCATCTGACTTCACTACCGATTAAGTCAAAAATTCAATTGAATCAACCGAAGGCAAAATCAAACTACCTTAAATGCTCAGCTATTTTCAATTTCGCATCGCTGATTCTCTGCAGGCACTCATCCAAGCGAATGCTAATTTGTCGAATATACGGATTCAGGCCCCCAAAAACTACCCCGGTTGCAGTGTAGAAATCATGCACGTGCGGATCAGTCGCCACGAGTAATGAGCCCCAAACGACTGAAATTTGGGACTAGCTTCACAAGAAATTTTCAATTTCACAATTTTTCGACCAAAAATACATCGAGATTCGATTTACAAACCCGCGATCCCAAATCATTAAAGATTAGGTGTTTACTAGACCTCTCGAAAAAATAAGTTTTCATTGACCTTACACTCTCGATTAGTCGTTCAAAACAAAGATCAACAGCACAGGACAGTATCCTATAAAAATTGCAACCATTTTTCAAAAATTTCGCATATTCGCGCCGTAATACTATAGCAGACACTTCATTCTCAGCCGTCAAATGCTAATTTTTTTCGAAAATAGACTTACAGGAGCCCCCGAAATCTACCCCGTAGTGTAGCAGATGTAGAGATCCTTCATGCACTATCTTCAGAGGACACATTCTATATTCACCCGAGCACACGTAAAAATGATGCCCAAAGCCTAATTTGGAGCTTCAAGATAAGTTTCAATTTTCAATTTCGACAAAAATCACCATTATTATCAACTAGCAATTTCGATCATTACCTCTATCCACAAATCACTGGATAATAAATGGGTTATTACTAGTCCTGTAATAACAACATATGTTTTTCATCTGCTATTACTCGATTTTAGCAAAACAATGGATCAACGAGCAAGTACCTTAACTATTGCCAGAGACATTTCAAATTCGCATTGCGCTGATATATCATCGCAAGGCACTCATCAAGTCTCATCTTGCATCATTTTTGTCCAAATATAATTCAGGGCCACCCGAACTACCCCGGTTGCAGATGTAGAGATCACCGTGCGGGATCAGTTCGCACGAAAATTAGACATCCCTATAGACTGAATCTATTGGAAAAACTTCAAAAAGATCTTTCAATTTCAACTATTTTTCCGACCATATTAAATCAACCATCGAGAATTTGATTCGAGAGCCTTCACCCAAATCGAATAGAATTAGGAGTGTGCGTATATAACCTCGAAAAATTATTGTATTTACATCGTCTCTCACACTCGATTATAGAGTTCAAAAAAAATAGGGATCAAAAACGCCAGCCAATACCTTTTAATACAGCAATGTCCACATATTCCAAATCGCTTGGCCTATCTCTGCACAGGTACTCATTATCAAGCGAGATGCTAATTTTGAGTCGATAATACGATTCAGCGGCTACCAACTGACCCACGGTGCAGATGTAGAGGATCATGACAATTATGTTGCGGGATCAATTCGGCTACGGAGCATAATGAGCTCAAAAGCTGAATTTGGAGCTTCAAAGATCTTTTCAAATTTCACATTTTTTTTTCGTACCAAAAATCTACCACTGAGAAATTTCGAAATTCTAAAGCGCTCCAATATCGATAATTATGGTGGTTACTTAGACCTGAAATAAATAAATTGGTTTTCATCTGCTTCACATCATTTTAGGGTCAACAAAAATGGGATCAACGAGCAATACCTTAAATGCAGCATTCAAGATATTTCGCATGCCGCATGATTCTCATTCTCCGCAGTCATCTCAACAGTCAAGTTGGTTAATATTTGTCAAAATACGATTCAGGCCCAGCGGCCGAAACTACCCCGAGTTTGCGAGGTATTCGAAATCCATGCTATGAGGTCGACTACGGATCATTCGCGCACGAAATGAGCCCCAAAAGGGTACGTGAATTTGGCAAGCTTCAAGAGAGAATATTTCAATGTTTACTATTTTTGTCGAAGCAAAAAATCACCATCGCGAGAAATTTCATCAACCGCTCCAAATCCATAGAACAGCAACAAAAATCAAAATATTCAGTACAAATGATAAACTAATAGGTGTTTCACCAATGAGACCTTGTATAAATATGGGAGTTTTAAGCCAATTAGCTGCTCACTCATCGATTATATACGGTCTATAAATGATTGTGAAATCGATTCACCGAAGCAAGTACCTTAGAACATGGCTCACGCATCTTATCAATATTTCGAGCTGATCGCTTTGTATACTATGCTAAGGCAACTCATCAGCGTAGTTGTAATTTATGTCAATTTTACCTCACGACTTCAGCCCATCCGAAGTACCCGGGTTTACAGATTATAGAGATCATGTGCCAACCAGATGCTGCAAATTCAGCTTACCGAACCATAATGAGCCCAAGGAGAATGTAGGAAGCTTCAAGAAATTTTTTTCAATTTCAACATTTTTTCGGACCAAAAAATCACCAATTCGAGAGGAATTTTTCGATTTTCAACCGCTCCTAAATCCGATACGATCATGTTGTACTAGACCTGACAAAATATTGGTATTTCATCGTTGTCTCACCATCGGATTTAGGGTGTCAAAAAAATGATCTTTAAAGAGGGTAATCAGACGGAGAAGAACCTTAAATGCAGATTTTTCAATCGCATGCGCTTAACTATCATTGTAATGTGAATCGTTCCGAAAATCATAAATATAGAGATGTAATGAGAATGATACCACATAAATAGCAATATGACATTCAATATATATTCAACCAAGATATGAATAGCTAGGGAAAGATATATTTAATAAATATGTACTTAAATCTTCGTAGTAAACATTTAAGGTTCTCACTAGAAGGCTTACTCAATCTCATACACCTATCATAATTTTTTCACAGCCCTTACATACTATCTCTATAAGGTGTACCATTTAGCACGTTAATTTATAAGTTTAATAAATACACAAACACAGATTTATTAATTAAAGTGAAACAAGTACACGATTCCTCTTATACTCGCCTTCTATAGCTCCTCTATACGCCTTCTTATGACCTGCAAGAGGTAATTACAGCTCCATCTAACGACATCTATAATACAATAATAAGGTAAAAGATTATTATAATATAGATAGATAATTCCTAATAAATTAATTAAACTCTTCAAATTAGCACTTGATTAAAGAATGGAAGTGTGCTTATTTATAAAGTTATATTTTTAGAATGCCGATAAGGATAATTAATTATTACCAAGAAAGGTTAATAACTATAAAAAATTGAATATGTAGTTCAAATATCATTGAATTAATAATTATGGTTTTAATTTAAGATCCATCTTTATTAAGGAATAGTTTAATAAGAATATTTAATAAAAAGTTTTATAAATTTTAACTCGTTATAAATTAAGGCTAATAAATGTAATCTACAATTAAAGACTCAATTACTACTCATCTTGAGGACAATATCCTGCCATTAAAATCAAGGGTCAGATGAGACTCTGACTAAATATAAGATAAAAAGATAAGTGTGTCATAACTAGAATTCAGCCAAATATCACAATCAATAGAGATTTAATAATGAAAACCAAAAGGCAAGTCAACTAATCACGGGTCATAAAAAATCGCATAAATATAAAACTGCAAGTAATAAAACTCAATAAACACATCAAAAAGGACACTACATCGCAAAATACACACCTAAATCAATACTAACACCTACATCGTACGCACGAAGATTCTGACAAACCTTCCTAGTTTTCTGATCAATACCCACTGAACGCGATGAGCATGCATTGATTCTAAAAGTCAATAATACGTCCTATTTAATCGCGAGTCTATTTATTTGCTGACCCTGGATCCAGATCACCTTTTACATCCAAAAATTTATTAGCACGAGAAAGAGTCACCGAACTGATATAGCTGGCCTACATGATTCCATATGCCTAGAAAACATTCTATATGACTTGGCTCCATCGAGGCGTGGAAGCCAGTCCAATAGCAACGAGTTTTCTACTAGAAAACCATTTCAAAAATAACTTAAGGCACCTACATGAAACTCCGACCAAATCCTGAAGAAGGTGGTATCATGAGAATCCAGGAGTTGTAGAATAAGTCCATATTGCGTGTAACATACTGCTTCCAGCGCACCGAAATCACTATGTACCGATTAAAACATCTGCATTGCAGAGTTTTCTCTTATTTAAGCAAAGCTTCTGAGCGAATGTGGACCAAGAGCGTAATGTCACAGCTGCGAGAGTATCCTTAGACATATTGTCTGAAGAAAGTATTTTCTGTCACATAGCGTATCTCTTGTCATTGCGCTACATTCACCACTATACAGCCGGGAGGAATCTTACAAAAGTTCAAAATAGTCACACTAATAACCTTCCTATACAGCTTGCTCCCGGCACGCATAGATAGCCATACGATCCACGTGTGGCTGAATACCTTAGTCATCTATAGAACTCCTCGCACAAATTGCTTCTTAAAAGTTGCCTTGTGCTATTCGAAGATCTGCCACACCAAGCCTGAAATACCACCCGCACCTATAGCAACTCCTTCGATGGCGGCATGTAGTAACTTGCACTAGAACTCAAGAAATAGATTCGAAAGTTCCCAAAGTAGATTTAACCGGATCATAATATTCACGCCTAATTTCCGTAGGAATCGAGTAGGTGAGCCTAGAGGTACAGGCTCCTTCTAGAGAATCGTCGATATGGCGAACCAACACTGCCTAAGCGTCCACCAAATCTCTCAATCAAAAGTTCGTTCCCCAATTCTTCATCCTCACTGCAACTGCTGGACACATAGAGCCCACATTTCCGATTCTAGACGGAGTCTCCATATGTAACCTCCTTAAAATTCTCACACAACATAGTATACAGCACGCGGCTTATTATGTCAACAAGAGCACACTCAACATACATCGGTTGATAAGTTATGTGATTCTCGACTAATATACTATCCACAATAGCCTCAGTGGACAGTGAATATACTTCCGATTATAGACGAGAAGAGATGAAAGTTCCCTAAGTAAGCATGAGTCTCAAAATTTAGAAAAGTGATCCACAGATGTAAAATAAGAGCCATAAGAAGGTTGTGAAATGTTGATGCCTAAATATAATGTAAAATATACCTGATAGTAATTTATATGTATAATCTGTGAAAATTTATATGCGAGATAACAACACAACACACTCGGCACAAAATACCTGTCACAAACATCTGAATTATTTTACTCAATGTGAATAATCTAAGAGATGGCTAATAAACTATTATATCGTGAGTAGAGCGTGAAAGCTGATACCAATTGTGCACTCCAAACAAATATACTTACTCATATAGCTCAAAATAAAGCGAAACAAAGAGCTAATTACTACATCAAAATAAAAGTCTTAAAAATCATACTCTATCAGAAAGTACGAAGGTAGCAGCGGCGACAGCTTCATGACAGTGATGGACTCTCTTGATAGAATGATGACGATACAAGCTCGTATGAGCAGACAAGAATAACAGAAGTCGACCACAACGAAAGCAAGGTGTAGAAACCAATCAAAACGAGATCCCTACAGCCAATAAAGTTCTAGGAAAGAGAAGTAAGGTATCAGATGCTGCATCACTCGAGAACACGAAAAATATTATACCTTAAAAGCGATCGACGAAGTGTTATACTTTTTTCCGAACCAAAGATCCACAATAAAGTCAACAGTCGTATTAGACGGAATCCTTTACAACATAACACTGAAGAACTTAATAGGCATCACAAGATCACCGTCCAAATCGAAAAGGTACTAACAATCAGCAAAGGATAATTCTCAAAATATAAAACATCATAATCACATCCACTCTCAGTAGAACTCGGTATGTCTCAAGCACCCAAATCAGATACTTAGATAATACAGAAGTCATAAGAGATACAAAGAGTCAAAGAAAAAATACTATACTGCTGCCATCTATTCGAAGCCAGAGCGACTAGATGAAAGACCTGATTACTACTTGAATGCACACTTAGGCATTACTACACAACTATTTATCCTCGGAAGTGAAATCACAACAAGCAAAACGATGCTGATCAAAACAGATTAGGCCAGAATAGAATGATGACCAAAATAGCTACCACCACCTCAGAGTTAATAGCTCCTAAAATTTTAAGAGACCACTATCAACAAGCTTAAAGTTTCGAAATTTATTCATTCACTAAACCACTCTTACGAATAGTTAAGAGTGATAAGAAACATCAAACCAATCGTAAATTCATACAATTCTCTGATGTCCAGAAAAACTTTACGTGATAAGTCTCCCACCTAGAAGACCTCTAATTGTAATAGAAACCCATAAAGTACAAATACTTGACACAAATAGTACAAACACTTTGAAACAAGCATCTCCTCATCAAAGCAAGAAGAAATTGGATAAAAATAACCAGTCTCGAGAAGCTAACAATAGATCCTCAACAATTAATCCATAATGACTTCCAACCAACGATAAGCTATATAAAAGAGAGATGTGTCACTAAACACCTCAGTTTCCAAAGCATTATGAACTGAAGGATAACGCTTATTATTTCCATCACTATCCTAGTCCCATATCCTGCACGCTGAGTCCCCAATATTTTAGAAATGATCAAAAACTCAGAGGGAGTCGATTCCAACACGAAGTGTAAGTATCTCAGAGAGCAATAGTAGCACTCCAATGTCTTCCGTACATTCAGCTATGGCTTCATGCTGATGCAAGCAGCCACATCATTTGTATAACCAACTCTCATAGTCTACTTAAAAGTGGTATTACTTAACGTAAATTCATATTCCGCTTTAACTCCTCCCGAGGGACAAGACTTCACGCTAACTAACACTCACAACGACTAAACTTACAATAAGAAGGACTCCAAAACATAGAATGACTCCTTGGATTCACTCAAGTCGAATCTCTACATTATCATCGAGTAATAACCCTCACACCAAACATGTAATATTTGGCCAGTGGATTCTTAAAAAAGTCTGCAAAGCTGTTGCCACGTACAATACAAAGAGACAAAGTGTATCATGAATCATAGCCAAATATCTATCGAAAGTACACGGTCAACTCCTCCATGACCCCTATCAATCACATTATTGATGAAATAACATGCCTGCATATCAATATAGATCGCAGACGAGAAATCCATATTCTCTTTTACTCTCAATCAATCTAAAATATGACTAATAACTCGAAAACTAATCTCAATTAGAGATCATCCTATGGCCATCACTACATCTATAATCATTTAAAAGATGTTCTTAAAAGTAGGAAAATTAGTTAACATCTATAGACACCTCGATGGCAAACTGGATGAGAAGAAAATTAATAAAACGCCACATATAGCAAATACTCTACTAAGGACGTTGGAGACTAAAAATGAAGTGCCCAAGGCTAAATTGTCACGAAACATCCCATAACAACTATAGATATCTTTGAAAGCGACCAATACTATCAGAATAAGCTTAATTCTAAAGAGTAGACGTTAACTCACTCAGAATGTATATCCACTGAGAAATTCAGCACAAAGGAAACGTTTGTGATGAGTAACAAAATCATAATGAAGTTTCAGGCAACAGATTGCTGGTTATAGTTTTAAGTTGCTCAAGTAGCACTATTCAATGTCATCTTCCCACCGCATCTGGAAAAACTTGGATTATTAGCTTAATAGCTGAATACTGGAAATAAAGAGGGAAGAAGGTTCTCATTTTAGTTTTGAATGATATTTTGAAAACTCAGGCATAGAGATAGCTCCTCCCTCTAGGAATAAATTTAAGTATTGAAACCATAGAAAACTTTTATGGATAAAAGAATACTCATGAAATCACAATCGTGGATGAGTACGATTAAATAATTTCAGCACATCCATTTAAAATTGTCTAAGGAAAAATATTTGGAATATGGGACATGACTCTGACTCAGTGCTATTTGTTCAGCGCAACTTGCGATCCAGGGATTCAAAGGATTATACAGAAAACTCTTGGGTAAACTAAAATTCTTTCATTCCAGAGTGAAGTCGAGTATGTGTCTGGAATCCAGTAAGATCTTGGAGGAGACATAGAAATATTTAAGAAGCAATCGGAGAGAGCAGATCACACTATTTAATTAATTGAAAAATTTGCCAAGCACATTCCACTAATTATCTTCAGCGATAAGGACACTCATGACAAGTATGAGAAAATAGTTAAACAATTAGGAGTAACAAATTTCAAGAGAGGAATTTCCATCGAAAACTTGGATGAAATCTCCTAGTGGCACAGTGGTGTTTTGATGCTGAGTCCTGAGGAATGCTGTGGCTACAACACCCGATTCAGATAGGACTCGAAAGTAATTATCTCATGCAATGTTAATTCGGAAAGTCAGTATCAATAGATGAGAGGAAGAAGCTCGAGGACAAGAGGGATTCTTCAGTCAGTTTACGTGGCAGTCAGCAACTAATCGAAGAGTCAAATCATTCAAGGAATGAAGTAACTTTCAATGCAGCAACTTATAGATGTTGAAAAACTCCTTGAAGTAATTTACAAGAGAAGAAATAGTAAGACACTAATTGAGGCACTTCACCAATCAGCAGAAGCAAAAGATGAAATAAGATCTTTGCCTCATTTAAAGCAAGTAATTGGTGAAAAAGAATTCAGACGACTTTAATGAGTGTTGTTTCCAATTCAGTTCATTCATTCATTAAAAGGGTGTCCAAAAATTAATTAGTTCTCAAAGAAAATGAATTATAATTTTATTTCCCTAAATATTTTACTAAATGTTTAGTATATTCTAAATCAGTCAATTTTTAAATATTTTTTTTCCACATTTTAGCTTGATACAATGAAGAATTTAGGAAAGTATCTGCTGAAATACAGTAGGATCTAAAGATTCTTCAACTCAATAGCCTATCATGAACATAAAGTTCGGTATTCACATTCGGTTCTATTAAGAATAAATAAGACCTACTCCTTGCATGAGGTTTCCTCAATTAAAAATAAAAGCATTAATAAACAGCAGTAACACAATTCACAAATTTTGAGTTAAATATCTATATTAAATTTCATTACTACATTTATAACTTCAATCTGGCTTGAATATGAATTCATGATCGATGGTTTATAAATCCATAAATAAACTTCTCGAATTTAAAGCTTTGATTTTGCAGTATATATATTTTAAAAGCTCCATTCGTTTATTTCCTTCCCCAAAATATACTAATATAATTTAAAAACTTGAGCAAGTAAGTTGCTAACTCTAAGAAACTTTCATTTATTAATAAATTTTAGAATAAAGTGAACTATATTATTCATTTAGAAAGCAAAACTAATTTTGTGATTAAAATAAAAATTATTAAATTAGTATTTTTAATTTATTTCATCTGCAATGCTTCAAAAAGCATTGCAGATTTTTTTAAATATTATTTTGAGTCTTTAGTTAAACTCTGGTGGAGAAATAAAAAGGTATTCTATTAAAAATTCATTTGGAGTCTCTTAAAAGATATTGGAGGCAAGGAAATTTATTTTTTATGCTTCGCAGTCCTTGAAGTAGTAAATAAAACCGAGGCTATTCTATTAAAGTAGAAAATTTAATTATTTTATAATAAAATACATTACATAAATGAAACATCTCACTTTTCTATAAATACATCATCACTTTTCTGAATTTACTCAAAATATTTTATATTAAATTTCACTTTTGCATTTTAAGTTTCATTTCCTATTTTAAATTATAAAAAATTAAGAAAACCAATGATAGTATTTTATAAATTGAGGATCTCTATTCTTGATTAATCTATCTATGAACTAGGAAAATTTAGAAATCTTTTTATATAAAACTAATCTCTAATTAATTCAATACTTAAATTATACTTAAAATTATTTAGCTCAGTCAATATTATCCACATAAATCTTAATCTTGTAATGCCTCTGATTTGCTTCCCTGCTAATTTCCATTCTATCTTTCTTATATTTTCCTTTTAATTATTACCTATATGTTTTTTTTTTCACAGAAGAATCCACTTTTTATTATACTAAATTCGATTAAAAGGGATTATCAAATTAATATAAATTTTTAAAATCAATTATTTTTAAACATTAAAAAAAAGAAGAAGCAAAAAATAAAATTTCATATTTTAAAAAAAATGAATGAGAGTGAAATGATATAACTTGTTTAGCTCCTATAATATTATTTATCGTGAATTAAAATTCTTTAATAAAATATAAAATTTTAATATATATTAAAGGGCATCTAAAAATTTATAAGTTAAATCTTTTGAATAAATCATCCAATCTCTCTGATATAGTCTTGTCTGGTTTTAAATAGTCAAACAGCAAATATTGCGACCTTCTTAATAAGAAAGTAATTTATTATGTCTATGCTTTGATGAAATACAAAATCTCTTATTTATATTTATAATGTTTAGAATATTTCTTAGGTTTTCTATCATATAGTCTAAATTTTAATTAAAATCGGTGATTGATTAAAATAATATATGATGAGCTGCAACATGCTGGCAGTTGAAATGTCTCAAACACCCCCTGACCTGTAGCTTGTTTGATAGGCAATCAAAAATTAGTATGAGTTTCTTCTTTAATCATCTTCGTAGCGCTGCTCAGTATCGAGATATGATGCGCGCACTGATCCCAAACTTGAATATCACTACTTTATAATATTTTGTCGCCTATAACTTTTGAATGAGCACTCCCACACAAAAATTGTAAGGATATAAAATTATTAAAATTTTATGCTGAATCGAATGGTGTAATAATTATTCAAATCTGACACACTTTAACTGCCTCTGATTTGCTTCATTTTAATTTAATATATAAATTTATTTTGTTTTCCATTAAATTTTCAGCTAGAATGCTTTTTTTTAATTATTTGATTAATTAAATTGAAATAATTTAAACGATTTAATTAAAAAAGAAATACTTTTCTTACAAAAATCAAAATAAATTTTGAACATTTTGAATTACTTTTAATATTTTATAAAATATATTGAATATATTTATTTTTAATAGTGAGTTGTGTCGCGACCGCTACCGATGCCATTTTTAAATCATCTAAATATTTTCTAAGTATATATATTTTTAAGAAAATTAATCAAATTAATAAATTATGAAGCACATTCCGTTTATTTGCCATCAGTTTAAAATATTTATTGTCTCTAATTCGATTTAACAGAGTAATTTGGGATTATTATTCATTGCTTTAAAAAATATATTTAAAAAGGATGATAGCAAAGCTTCGAAGAAGACTTAAAACCTCGATTTCCAATAGATTTGAGGTTCACTCCTCTGAGGAGGTGGTCATGGATGACATTATTTTATTCAATGATCATTCTACTGATATAATAATCACTCTTTGCAGGTATTAGGAGTGATAAAGTAAGAAAAAAATAATTAAAAGTAACTATATATTATATCAACATTTTTAAGATCGTCCTACGAATCGTCTTCCGAATCTTAATCAATGAATTAAAAAAAAAAGATTTACAGTATGGATTAACTGTAATTTTCTGAGCTAAAATTTAAATTTCAAGTCAGCATTTAAAACTCTCAATGGAATCTGAAGAACTTAAAATTAATTTTAAAAGAGAATGCTTTAGAATAATTTATAGAGAGTAGATAAAAAAAACTTATTTCAATTTGTTTAGATTGCTTTTTTGTAAATTTAGCTTGAAATTATTCCAAATATTACCAGATCAATAATATAATCATTTATATTATCTTCTTATTTAAAAATTGAATGAAAGTAATAATATGATATTTTACCTTAGTTAACAACTAATAAAATATAATATACATATTATAGGGAAGATACGATTACATTATCGTAAATCATGATTTCTCAAATACAATTTTTTCAGAGCTTTTTATACCTGCGAGGTATTTGCTATATATTTAGACTGTCTACATTTAAAGTTGACATGCTTCTCTTTATTTTATTAGGATTTCGTGAATTCTCTTTGATGTTTCATTCTGATGTACTCCTTATGAATGCTTTTAACTATGAAAGTTTAGTTAAAGCCAAAGTATAATTATCCAAAAAGCATAGAAGCATACTCCTAGAACTCGTTATATCCATTTAACCTTTAGCGCGCTAGCTTTTAGCTGAACTGCTTTCTCTATTCGACATTTAGAGTTTACCATCTCTATTTCTCCCATCTGCATCCTTGCTTAAAATAATCAAAATTATGGCGAGAATGAGAATAAATAAAGCTAAACTATTAGCTAAAAGCGCTTAAGCTTATTTAATAAAAAAGGTTTACTTATTTTTATATACTTACCACATATTTGAAGTATATTTCATAGCGAGAAAAGTAAATGCTCTCTCCGTCCTGCTTTTCTTTCATTTAACATTTTGATTATTAATTTTATTTAATTTAATATATTCAGTTGACAACTTTAATAAATCTCATTTTAAATTACTCATTATAACCTTTGATCAACTAATCATATCCTTATTATATATTTTGATTAAAAAACAGAAAAATAATTTTTAAAGAAATATTAACGAATGCTTTAATTTATTCTTTTGATTTAAAGGTATTTAACTCTAAGAATGATCTAAACTTTATTCATCACTAGCCTTTATTTGATGAATTTCTTTACTTTTTATAGCAAGATTTACATTTTTACAAATATTTCAATTCGAAATTTCAAGAAATAATCAAATAATTTTTAATTAATGCCTATTTTATAATTCAAACACATTAAACTTAATTAAAAATAACTCCTTATCATGGCAGGAAGAGTCAAATTAATATTTATATTTAAACTTTCAAGATTTCTTTATATTATTTTTATTTATAAAGAAAATAATTTTTTATAAAATAACTAATTAAAAAAAATATAAATTCGAAGAAAAAATAAATATCAAAATTTAATTTTCAAATTAATTGATTTTATGCTGTAAATTTTGTATAAAGCAATTAGAATATATCCGAAGAGAAATGTATAAACGATAAGAACTTCTTAGCAGCTTTAAGTAGAAGCAATTACTTTTATAATTAGGGCTCTCTTTTTAGGACACAAGACGGTCTATTTAAATTAAAGAAGAAAATAATAATGAGAAAGCATCATCTAGCATTTAGTTTCCAATTTAACTTTTTCATTTTTATTTATAATTAAATTAAACTTGATAAAAAAATTATAATATCAATTAAAAATAGCTACTTAGGTTCTATATCAATTTAGTAAGCTTATAATTTGATATTCTAAATTTATTCTTATTTATTAAAAATCAACAAGACTAGTAGATTAAAGTTTCAAATTTTGTACAAAAAAATTTATTTATAGTAAATATAGAGCTTGTATCTCCTTTATTTTATTTAAGAAATTTTTGGAAAGTATTTTTAAGAGAATAATGCAAAATTCTATTAAATATGGAAACATATTTAGAACATTATATTCTCACTAAAATCAGTTAGGAGTTAATTGTATCGATTTGCTTGCCATAACTTTGTGTAACAGGTTTAACTAAATGTTTTTTAAATTTATATTTTTATTATAGGAATTACAATTAAAACTACTAAATAGACCTAATTAAAATAAAATATATTTAATTCATATTTCAAATCATTTATTAATCTTAAATATTTCATTTTATTTACTTTCAAAATATAACGAAAATAATTAAAAAGTTACCTTAACTTAGGAGACATTATCACTCATTCAAAATTAATTTATTATTCGATTATTTATAAGAAATTAACTTTTGTTTCTTAATTTGTTGAAAATTTATTTTTAGCATTCTTAATTTAAGAGGTTCTTTTTAAAAGAAAAGCCTTCTTCAAAATCTCATCTTTTATTGCATTCTTTTTCAATATTTTATTTTTTTATTGCTTCATATTTATAATTTATAAAGATATTAGCATTGTATTTAAATCTGTGATGAAATTATTAGAGTTGAGAAATTAATTAAAAATAGAATTAATAAGTAAGTTAATAAATTTAAAATCAGTGGCATTTGAAGTGTGAGATATTGGGTTGAATTTATGACCATTCGATTAAGCATTAAATTCTAAGCAACTTCATCTTTGGAGGTCCGTGGAAAGAGTTACAACTGTCATAAGTTTTTGAACTTGGTTAGTTTCTTGGTTCGAACAGATACAAATATTCCATAAATAAAAGGAATTAAAATTATTTTTAATTTTAAAAATTAAAAATTAAAAAATTAAAAAATTTTTTGTAAATATTTTCCAATTTTAAAAATTTTTTTCATAAAGGGGGAAATTAAAATTTTTACAAAAAATTTTATTAAAAAAGAAAAAATTAAAAAACATTTAAAAAAAAAAAATTTTTAAAAAAAATTCTAAATTTTAAAAAAATTGGATGATTAAAATGCATTAATAAAAATTATAAAAAGAATATGCTATTGAAGGTCTAAATTTTCTTTTTTAGGAAAATTAATGAGACAAAATAAATAAAGATTTTTTAGGTAAATCAAATATTTATAATTTACTTATCTTAAATTCTGGAACTTTATTATAATAAATAATTTTATCAACACTTTATTTTTGACCAAATTTTTCTTATTAAATGCTAAAAATGGAGGAGAATATATTTGATATTGTTATTAGTGATACCATTGACAAGGTCTTGGATGAATTAAACTCGGTGCATAAAACCCGAGAGCATATCCTCTTGTCTTTAAACTTACAGTTAGTCCAATTTTCAGTAATCTGAAACAAAACCAAAAAAGTTAAAAATAGACCCTCCCTCAGGAAGGGAAAGTCAAAGAAGAAATGGAAGTCTCATTCCCGACTCAAATCGAGTGGCATGGCCCCGACCTAGTGAATGACTTTAGGGTAGCCATAGTCAGGGATGTACTTTGTGAAAACTGTTTAAGATATGAAATTTATAGCAATCCTTGCTCAAGTGTAAGACTCGCTTAGTATTTAATAATCAAGCACTATCTCATTCTCAATAAATTCATCAAATTTATCATCACTTTGATTGAGATTTTTCCATAAGTTATTCTTAAAATCTATGAAAGCTAATCTCCCAAAAATATATGAAAAATACATTTCTAAATTATTGTGTGAATAAAACTTCTTAATTTTTATATATGAGTGAAAAAAAATTTTATAATTTAAACCACATTTCTCAGTTGTTTTTTTTTAAGATTTATTTTTCAAAAAAAAATTTTGAAATTTTTAAATTTTTTTTAAAAATAAATATAATTAATTAAAAAAGAAATTTTAAATTAAATTTTTATTCCCCCTTTTTTTTAAGTAAAATTAAATTTTTTTTAAAGCTAAAATTTTTAAAATTTAAAAAATTTTGAATTTTAAATAATTTAAAAAATTTAAAATTTTTTTTTCTTCCCTTTATTTTTTAAAAATTTTAAATTTTTAAAATTTAAAAAAAATTTTCCCCAAAAAGGGAAAAACTTTATTGGGAGCATATTAAATAATTTTAGTTGCATTAAATTAACCTTAAGAAAAATATGCGTTATAATAATGGGATGAAAGCATTAGATGATCATGTAAATAATTTGCAAATACAAATTTAGAAAACAAGAAGAAGCTAACCGAATAGGATTTACAAAATACTACATGCCATTTACACCTCCAAGCATAAATTTTGGAGTTTTACCCAAGTTTAGATAAATTCTTTATAAATTAGTGTAGTTGCATTTATTGTTTTTCATGCTTTCTTGAATAGTTTTTCCCATTCTCAGTAAAAAGTCTTCAATAAAATTATTAAAATTTATCTTACCTTAGTAAATTGTTTATTAAATCATTGTTCCATTGCTTAAAATAGTAGAAGGAATTCTTGTGATGTAGTTTTTATCTTGATATGAAGTTATTGCGGTAGCTAATATCTTTCAAAACTGATTTTCTATTAATAATTGTTTTAATTTAAGGAATGAATCAATAATCAGGTACTTTTTTTATTTCAAAACTATTTCGTATTTTTAAAGTAATTGCCTTATCATCATCTAATGCTATTTAATGCTATTCATCACAAAATATTTTTACCATGAGAATAAACTTCTTTAGTTGTAAAATTTCACATATCCCCAACTAGAAATCTCGTAGAGAATAACTCTGAGATAGTCCCTTATTAGTTGGGATTGATATCCTCATTTCTAAAGCTTAAAATATTTTAGTGTTGAATTTTTAACTGCTTTTTTAATAAAATGTAAGTTTTCTTATTAATTATTTTTTTTTAATTGGAATTACTGGTAAAGAGTCAGGTATTATAACTGTTATTCATGATTTCATGAAGCTCAAATATTTATGAGGATTTAAAATAAAAAAATTCTTTTATATTTATAATTTGAGAAGATCCTTTTAATATTATCTTGTAAATTTTCATATAATTATTATTTATACCCTATTATTTTATATTTATTTTATTACAACTCACTTATTAAATTAATTTAAACCTTATTAATTTTAAGGATTTAAGCTAATTCTAATATTTATAAATTCTTAACGAAAGATCATTTTAAGTAACATTAATTTTTAATTTAAAATTTTAAAAATCATTTCTTCGTTCACTTAAAAATTAATACAAAATTTTAAAAAAAAAACATTAAATTTTTTTGGAATATATTATAATTTTTTTCTTCTCTTTATCCTAATGTGGAAGAAAACGCATATAAAAAAAAACGATAGGGATGATTCTATTTGTATTAAACTTAGGAGCTACTTTAAAGTTGATATAGCTTTATTTTTAGTTTAAACTTTTCCGTTTATTTATTTATCCTTTTTCAATATTTAATGTCATTAAAATATTACTTAATTCAAAGTAAAATCAATAATAATAATTAGCAGAATTAAGCACCCCCAAGGGTATATATAATAGGCTTTTATATCACCCATTAAAACACGCTCATAACTGGTGTGACTGGTCCCTCATGCGAAGTGTTAACCCATGACGTAAAATCAATTAATTTCTTATAAATTTTGATATCTCTGGTTAAAGTCTTCATTATTATTTAGCAAAAATTATTTTTTTGGTAGTAAACCATTCGCTTTGTTGTAATCCCATAATGTTTTAAGCTAAACCATAATTTCTCAGAGAATATGCTTTAAATAGATTATATAATTTATAAATCAAAGGCTTACACAAATATTTAATTCACCATTTTTTCAAATGAACTTCAAGAATATTTCTAAATACTCCAAAATCAAAGCGAGTAAGAGATTGACAAGACATTAATATATTTATTTTTTCTTTTCTTTTATAAAATAATGAGAAAATTAATTTAATATTGTTTAAAATTTAATTAAATCGGTGATTAATTAAAATATTGGAGAGTTGCTACTTTGTGACTTTTAAAATATCAGATTCACCCCTTGTTCTACGATTTTTTCGATAGATTATAAAAATTAATATGAAATCATTCTAAAATCAACGCCTCAACATCTCTCAGCTGTGAGATATAATTCACACAAGCACTTCTACTCCAAGTGTCAACTTTCTACAATATTTTTTTTGTCACTTTTAACTTGTTATTGAGGCTATCAAACAAAAGTAGCAAGAATAAATTATTCTTAGAATTCTATGCTGAATCAAATGGTATAATAATTATTTAAATTGGACACTCTTCAACGGCCACTAAACTATTTTAATTTAATATATAAATTAATTTGACTTTCCATAAATTCTCAGCTATAATAGGCAAATCTATTGAAAACTATTAATTGAAAAAACAATTTTACTTCTACTATAAAATATAATTTAATGTTGATATTAAAATATGAGGGTTTTAATTTTGGTTATTAATTTTTCCAAATACTTTAAAAGTTTTAAACAGTTTCATGTATAGGAATAGTTTAAATTAAGTAAACTTTCTGCATGAGACTCTTAATAAAATTTTGTAAAAATATATTAAATGTTCTGTATCAGATTTTCAAAACTGAAAAAAAGAAGTTTACTAAAATTTCACCTAAAAAAGATATTAATTACTAGAATTGAATAAATTTATAATTTAAAAATTAAAAGTAAATATTTAAATCATCATAATTATAAATTTTAACAAGGAAACTAATATTTTAAACATAAATAATTACTGAGAGATCTGAATAAAAGAATTTCATTAGATTAAAATTAAAATTTTTTATGAAATATTTGGTATTTAGTCGCAAGACTATGATACAACCATTATGTGGAACTCTGAATGAGCTTCTCTGTTTACTCTATAAGAAGAGAAATATCATTCTAATTCAATTCTTTAGTTCTCTATTTCACTTTTTCCTAAATTAAATTTATGCACAAATAAGTTTAACTGGTATTGAGAAGAAGAAAAAAACATATTAAAACTCGTTTGTTATTTCACTCTTTTTAAAGTAAAAAAGATCCATATTATAATTTCCTTGAACTTCCGCCCTCTGATTCTTCCGTAATATTTACTAATACCATTATTCATTCTGGCCCCTCAATAAAAATAAAGAGGATAAAATTATAAATTAACCATAAGCTGAATTGAAGTTTGGTGCAACTACTAACAAATTGAGGCTCTATCTTCGCTATTCTATAGTAAAAATATCAGAACTGCTTACCGGCCAGACTAATAAATGGATTGTAAAATTTTCCAATTTTCTCACTATTAGGATTGCCATGTTTTTAAATAAAAAAATTAAGAATGATATCTTAAATTCATTTTATTTTTATCTTTCATTTAATAAAAACATAAATGGCCTATTAAAATATTCATAAGTGATGCCTTGAATATGCATTGAGTAAAATCAAATTATAATTAATAAAAAATGAAACATCAAATAAGGGAATACCTATTCATAAATAAATATTTTAAAAGTATTCTTGACATCAAGGAAGTAGTCAAAATTTGAATCAAAACTCTATTTTGGCTAAAGTTGATTATATAGCTGTTTTTTTTAATAATTAAGACATTTTAATTTTTAATGGAGTGGAACTCCTACTTCAGAGCGCCAAGAGTATCATTGAACTTCTGAAGGAGAACACCACACCCACCACCTCACCTGCTCCCACGCCACCCTCCACTGCAACGGTAAGCTTTTCTGGCTCCTATAAATGTTTTAGATTAGAGCTATCGCGATTAAGAAAGTAAAGTAATATACAAACGCAAATGCTGTCACTTAAGATAAAAGAGCTTGAAGTTTTAAAAGCGAAATCAAAACTTCAAAGAAAAGCTTACCGTTGCAGTGGAGGGTGGCGTGGGAGCAGGTGAGGTGGTGGGTGTGGTGGCAGGTTCTCCTTCAGAAGTTCAATGATACTCTTGGCGCCTCTGAAGTAGGAGTTCAACTCCATTAAAAATTAAAATATCTTAATTATTATAAAAAAACAGCTATATAATCAACTTTTGCCAGAATAGAGTTTTTATTCAAATTTTGACTACTTCCTTGATGTCAAGAATAATTCAATAAGAAATGAATTATTAAATATATATAAAAATATCCTCCAAATTTAAATGATAAATTAAAAAATATACTAAATGTTTACCATGAACAGGACAGACTTTTCGTAATTTAATTAAAGATCGCATTTATTTATCTTGATAATTTATAAAAATGAGATGAAGTTTAATTTTTATTAAATTTTAACTAATTCCCATCCTTTTTTGTTTATAGATCTCTATGCTCATATTGATTTTATCTTTATAAGTTTTATTTTTGGAAATTAGTTAGCTCATCGTCTTTGGTTAATGAGTTTGGAAAAAAATAAATATAAACTTGTTAGATTTTTTAAATATAATTTTGTAGAAATTATAAATAGATTAAATAATATTTAGCAAAATTAAGTAAACAATATAAAATCTTCTATTTGAGTTGCAAGAACTATTAAATGTTAATTATGAATACTAAAAAAATAGTGTAAAAATATTTTCCTTTTTAAAAGTAAAATTATTATTTTCAATCATTTTCTTGTCGGTTTTAAATGATTAATACTATATTATTTTATATGAGTACCTCATTTCTATTTTTTTAAAAATAAGTTTAATAATTAGAATTAACTCTAAAATAAATTAAAAATATCAAAAAGAGTTAAATACTTGTGCATATTGATTAACCATTCACTAGGATAAAACTAAATAATTATGAGATATTTTATAATTAAAGGTTTGAATAGTTTATCACTAAAATTATTTATTTCATTCATTAAAATCTAATCTAAAAGAAAAAATTATTTAAAATATAAAAATTATTCTATTTAAAAGCTTTTAGATAATTACTTTAATCTTGAACTTTTTCAATTTATTGATATCAAACTTCCTATTTTAAAGAATAAACAAATATGATTTATTTTTAATAAATTTAAATTCAAACATTGAAAATAACTTTGGAATGGCAATTGTAAAGAATGGGCTAAATATTTTTAATTATCTCATAAAACTTGCCACATTTTATATGAATCTAAATAAGAGAAGTAAATCTTTTTATAAGAAATAATTTATTTTAAATATATCACAATCGACTTACTTATTCGAGCATTTTTTACTTAATCATAAACTTATAATAACCTTAAGTGAAGGAGGTCAGATAGCTAGTGATGAGTGTAGAGTTAGAAGAATATTCTAAGTGAGTAGTTTGCAAGGTGAGTTTGGCAAATCTTCAGCGGAGTACATGATCTTAAGCGCTCTTCAACTTACACATCAGGTTCGAAAAGATAGGCAAACTACTTTGAAACTCTCAAGATAAAGGCATTCATGGTCTGGAAAGAAATAAATATATTTAAAAATAAAGTTGATTTTTATAAAATTTTTAATTGAAAAAGTTGATAGAATTCCTTTAATTTCTTCACTATAAAAATTTCAATTTGATTTTAAAAATAATTTTATATATCAAATAATTACGAATTAATTATCATAGTTGCTTGACATTTAATTTCTTTGAATATTAAAAAACAATCCAATTTTAAATTGTTTAGATTAAATCAATTTGAATGATTTTACTTCCAAATTTATAATCAGTTAAACATCTTTAATTGAAATAATATTTTGACTTTTTTAAAATGAGTTTAAGCCGATATTTAGTTTTTTTGAATATAGAATTTATTCTAAAAATTCTTTACTTATAATTTTAAAATTTTGAATAATATTTTTCCCCTTTTGTTTAAATTTCTAAAATATTAAAATGGATTACTTAAGGAGTAAATAAAAATAGTATATCTACATTTTCATAGCATTAAAAATAAATTTATTTAAAGATATAAATCATGCTACTTTTTATTCTTAAGCATTATTCTATTTCTAAGTTCAATTATTTTATAACCTTAAACTTAATCAAGTATTTATATAGAGAAATATTAAAATATTAAAGTTGCTTAAAAAAATTCCTGAATATTTTTTAAAAATAAAATTTGTAAAACTTAAATCCTACAATTAATAATATTAATAATATTAGTAATTTTATTTTCAATTAATAACTGTAATAATGATATAAAAGGGGATATTAATATTAAATTTTGCTTCGATATTAAATATTTAAAATTTACTAAAGAAAAGAAAGAAAATAATATTTTTAGTCACAAATTTAATACACCGTTGATAGCTAAAGTTTGCCAATATCTTATTTCAAATACAGATATCTATCAATTTATTTGATATATTTAATCTAACAAACTTAAACTAAAATTCTTATAATTACAAAACCTAAATTTCATTTTATTTAGAGGCTTATGCTTTTGATAATGCTTTTATTTAAGTTTATTTCAAAGGTTAAGTCTAATTTAATTTATTTCTAATAATTTTTTAAAAAAAATTTAACTAAGCCCTAATTATGCTATTGCATTCATAAAGATTTAAAGCAAAAATTAGTAAAATAAAACTTCTCTATGAATGTATTTTATTTTATGATTTATCGACATCCGAATTTTATTTATTTCATGTTAGATAAATATTAGTTGGAGTGATTTAAATAGTAAGATCAAATTTTTTATTTAAAAATAGAGTAAAAAGATATTTATTATAATCATATCTTATTAAAGTTTTTAATATTTAAAAAGGTCTTCTTTCTTTCTGAGTATATTTTAAGTAAAAAATTAATCAGGAGGCACCTTAAGATATTGAGCTGCGGAACCATATAAATTTACAATTTTTAAAAATATTTTCCTCATAAGGAAAATTTTATTTTTTGTAAAAAAGAGAATAAAAATTATTTAATTAAATTTAAATTCTTTAAAAAATGTAAATTATGACATTCGTTTATAATTAATTAAAAATTCTTATTAAACAATTTCTTCAATGATTTCATAAAAATTAACTTGATAAACATTAAAATTCATTTAATTATGTTTTAAACTTTTCATATAAAAAGTATAATATTTAAAAATAAAGAAAAGCTTTCTCAATTCTAATAAAAATGATAAGTTTAATAAAAATTCATTTTATTTTAATTAAAAAAATAAAATATAAAACAAATAAATATTTTTTAATCATCTTAAAGCTTGAAGCCCCAAAACTTTTTGAAAAAATTAATTTAATCAAATGTAAATAATTAAAGCTGAACTATTTAATTTATAGTTGAAATTAAATTTAAAACTCGGTGAATAAATAATAAATGGAGAGTTGCAACTTCGTGTAAGTTGAAATCACAGATTCATCCCCTGATCTGTAGCTTGTTCGATAGAAAATCAAATATTAATATCAATTTCTTCTTTACCCTCCCCTCAGCATCAAGATATGATTCTCACATCCAAGATCTTCTTCTATTTAATTATACTAAAAACCCGTTTCGCTTATATAACTCTGTACTGAACGCTCCCACACAAAAGATTCTTAGGTAAAAAGTTCTTAGATTTTATGCTGAATCAAATGGCGGAAAAATTATTTAAATTGGACTCATTTCACAGTTACAATTTTATTTCATTTTTATTTAATATCTAATTTAATTTTCTTTTTATTATATTCTCAGCTATAATATTTTTTTACAAAATAAAAATTCAAATGATGCAAAACTAATTATATAAAGTAAAATAATTTCTCAATATCTGCAGAATCACTTAGAGATAGATTTATTTTTGAAGACTTTTAGTCTTCAAAAGCCTTATATAAAATTTGTTGTTTTCAATAGATATAGAAAGTATTCAAGTTCAATATAAATAATCATAAATAATAGATTAAGATCTAGTAGTTAAGTTGTCTAATTTACTTCTCAATGATGAATTTTTTTAAAATTGTAAATTTATATATTTCAAATTTAAGAAAAAAAATTATTGGATAATTTCTTTTTTATTTCATAATAACTAGATTTTCAAATAAAAATGTATTGTTAATTCTAAACGAGGATTTAATTTTTTAAATTATTTCAAGAACAAAACGTAGCATTGATAAAAAAAAAATATTTAAGTCTCTATGATTTAATATTTTATATGTAGCAACTTCCTTCATTAAACATTAAAATATTCTTATAAATAAAAACTTATTAAATTATAAAATTAAGGCTTCTCAGTAAAACATTTCTATTGGCAAATTTTAAGATTTTTTTCCCTTAATTTTCCATAGGGGGGGTTTTTTAAAAATTTTTTATTAG
>JAJKFJ010021372.1:0-88730 GCA_027382625.1 Tetmemena sp. SeJ-2015
TTCATATATATTTGGGGCCTTTTAGCAGAAGATCATGATGAGCTTGAAAAAATTATGTCAACTAGAGGCTGTTATAGAAAAGTGTTCCTTTACTTTATTTAGATAAAATGGGATGGCCTAAGCATCTCTATCATCTGAAGGAGCTTCATCCTCCAGCTAAATGGTTAGGCAAGCACTTTAGCAAAGATATGTTGATGTCTCTGCAATGTATTGCCTGTACTTTCTAAGTTATTGAACCTTAGACTAGAAGGTTCTCATCCAATTGCCATAAGAGAGTGCGGGAGTTACCATTCATTGCACAGGACTCGAGCAAGGAATTCTAATTGCTCTAATCCTCCCTACTCAGGGCGTAAGCTGCCGGTTAGTCTGAGGCTTTCAGTCCCAATATCTGAAAACTTTGTGGTCTGGTCAATGAGAGCATGTTCTCTGCTTCCGGAGCTTGAACACGGGTTGTAGTGAGAGCGCGGTTATTTATTTGTATTCAGCCTGAATTCAAATCCTTAATCGATCACTTTCGTCACTGTAATAATATTTTTTTTGTTAAAACCATTTTTAATTTTTAATAAAATTTAAAATAGTATGAAAAATCTTACACTCTAAACTAATAAAATTAGATTTATTGAAATCTCTTTGTGTACCTAGTAAAGATGAGAATTTGTTACAATTTTTTGGTTGGAATATTATAATTTAATTAAGCAAAACATTACTAGTTATTTTAAACTTGGATGCAGAGTAGTGGTAGGAGAGCAGACTCTTTTACATATTAGATAAGATATGTTAAAGAATAAGCATAATATAAACTTATTAAGTACGTATTTTACTGACTAACTATTTAAAACTCTTTATTATATGCAATATTTTGACTTTACGTAAAATTTTTTAATTAATTTAAGAGTTTTTAAGTATTGAAAACTTCTCAATGTTAAAGTATTATAGTTGGAATTTCAATTCAAATCGGTGATTGGTTAAAATAATAAATGGAGAGTTGTAAAATGGTGTCAGTTGAAATCATAGATTTAACCCCTTAATCTGTAGCTTGTTCGATAGCTTATCGAAAATTAGTATGAGTTTCTTCTTTAATCATCTTCGTAGCTCCTCTCAGCAGCGAGATATGATTAACGCCTCCTCATCATCTTCATCATCTTCTTCTCTTGAACTTGTGTCGCTTATAACTCTGTATTGAGAGCTCCCACACAAAAGTTACAAGGATAAAAAGTTCTTAGAATTTTATCCTGAATCGAATGGTGTAATAATTATTAAAAATTGGAGACACTTCAACTGTCACTGATTTATTCCATTTTAATTTAATATCTAATTTAATTCTCTTTTTTATTAAATTCTCAGCTATAAATTGAAATGAGAGTTGGAATAAAAAATGAGAAATTGAAATTTAGTCAGTATAAATTCAATTAAGAAGGTGGCTCAACAGGGTTGATATGTTAGAATATGAACTTAAATAATAGCAAGTTAGCAACTTTCTGGTTGAGATATATCCTTAAAACATATAATGTAAAGAAGTCAAAAGTTTTAAAGTAGTTTAAAATTTAATTCTATATCAAATGATTGTAAATTGATTACAGAATCCATAACTATTCTGGCATTGCTTTTCATTTATTTTTAAATTAAAGATCTTTATTTTAAACTCTTTCTTTTAAAAAATAAGTCCTGAATATTTTAAATATTTATAAAATTATAATCTCAATTTATTAACTTATTTATAAATTATGTCTTTCTGATTGGATAATTGCTAAAATTTAATATTGGAAGAAAAATTAAATTTCAAAATTTCTTAAATATTCAAATCTTTTTTCTGCTAGAATGATTATTTTGATTATAACTTAATTAACATTTGAATGATTATAGGATTTCAATTTTGGATAAAAAAGAGAAATTATCTATAATTTAAAGATCTTTGAGTGATATATAATAGCATGATAATTTAAACTAAATTTACAACCCAAATCTTTATTTTGGAGTCTGATAGTCGATATATTTTTAATGCTAATATAAAAATAACTAATTTACTCTCAGTTTAAAATAAATGATAAACTATGAATATAGAGTTGAGGAAAATATAACATGGAGTTATATATCATGTTAATTTAATTTCTAACTAATTAATTATATACGCATCATTTATAATTTGCTACAAAAAACTAAAATTTCTGCAGTTGTTCTCATTTATAAATGTCAATTAATCACTTAAATTATAACTAAAATATGATATAAATTAGTTTTGACTGTAATTTATTTCTCAACATATTAATTTTAACTTTCTTTTCGTAAATTTAAAGTTGTTCCCCTGAAAGATGCACGCCTAAAAGGAAAATGCGATAAACCTTTACAATTATTATTAAAGAAATATAAAAGAAGAAACAATTATACAGTATAAATACATGAAATCTTTGTTAATTTCGAATAGTTATATATTTAATAATAAAATTAATTCTTTTTTTAATTAAAGGTAAAATCTATTGCTTTAAAGAATAGTCCATTTAAATCACTGTAATATAAGCTGTTTGAGTTTATGGCACTTAAATAAATCAGGAATAGCTTTTAGTTTAAATTTAATAAAATATGCCTCTCTTTCTAAGTAATTTTTAGGTATTACTTCGACTAAGCTTCAAATTAAAGAGAAATAATGATATTATATGAATTAGTTATATTAACTATAAATATATAAAATTAATGAAGCCTTCATTTTTTATTTTAGAGAACAAAATTAAAATATTGTAATCTCTTTTCTTTCTAAAATTTTCTTAAAATTATTTAGCAGAGCTTAGTTAGTTATTAAGTTCTTGAAAACTATTAAGAGGCGCTTTAAAATGAAATTTATTGTATAAATTCAAAATGCCACTAAACTTCATACTTAATTAATATTTGTTGTTAAATAAATATTGAAAATTATGGATAAAATAAAATAATTTTCAATATTAATTTTGTTTTTAAAATATAAATCTCAACTTTATTTACATATTCTATCATATTCTTTTTAATTTAATCATTTTTTAAATATCAAATAGATTAATTGACCTATTAAGGATAAAACTAAATAATAAATAGTTGATAAATAAATCTGTGGTTATAAATTCAGAAGAACGATGGGAGAGCAAAAATACCTATAAAATAAACTCATACTCAATAGCTTTGAAATTGAGTAGGAGCGGCTTTGAAAAGATTTTGAGAAGAAGTATTTCAAATTTATATTTAAGAAAGTTGTGAATATAAATCTAGAAATTGTGTATTATAAAATATTATAAAACCATTTCAGTGGTAAATAAGAGAATTAGAACAATGACATCGAGTGTAAAACAAACTAAATAGCATATGAAGAAACGAAGAAAATTTTATGGGGGCAAGCAATATTTTGTGCTGCTTCTTGGGGAACTGGAAATTACCTTTACAGCTAAAAAAATTAATTTAAAAATTAATTATACTATGTCTAGCATAGAGGAGTAGTAGCCAATTCCCTTAGCTTTTCAGGCTCATTGTTAGTGAGTGTAATATACAAAGCAATAGCCATGAGAGAATAAAGGAAGCATTAAGAAGCAAATGCACCACTTGCTAAAAGTTAATAAAATATGATGTGCACTTATTAAATTAAAGCATCGTAGAAGACTTCTTGAAAGCTTATTAAGATGAGAACGGAGTTTTTAGAGTGATAATTTTCATCCATGCCTTGATAAGAAAAAATAAATATAGATAGGAATTTAATAGATTAGAGGAGGTAGTAGAAATCTTAAATACATTTGCTTCAAACCCCAATTATCTTAATAAGTAAATATATTCAGTTTTTTAATTCTGACCTGACCACCTGACCACCGGTAAGTTTAAATTAAAAGATTTGATTTACAAAAATAATTAAACCTGACCATCTGACCAACGGTAAGTTGGGAAGGGATTAAAACATTTATTTGCACTGGCTATTTGAAAAGTTTATTAAACGAATTTAACTATATAAGTGCAGCACTAAATTACTCAGTCCAACATCACAAAGCACTTTATAGGGCATCTCTCCCCGTCAGTCTGGGTTCCAATACTTCTCTGTCTCTGCTGTGCATCCTCTTCTCCTTCGATTTCATCCTAGCTTAATTTGTCAAAAGTGCAATCTGCTGTGTGAGTATTTGCCATTTTCCGATTCTCTGATGTATGGTTGCAATCTTTCCAGGAAATACTTTTCGAGGTCGAGGGTGGAATGGGAACCTCTCATCCTCTCTTCCCATCTCTTCGTTGAAATGTACCACTCTCATTCTTGTCATGAAAGCTCTACCGGTCAATCTCACTGAGGTCGTTGATGTGAAAGGTGTTGGAGTAACGATCGCCTAGCAACCCACTACCTCGTGACAGGCTACTGAAACTTGGTGTTGACTGCGAAGCCATTTCCTTCGAACAGCTACTTGAGGTCCTCTTGTAGGTCCTACTGAAAGAAAATGCTTCTCTTGATCTCATCTATGATGACGAGCTACGGCTCATATTGGAAGCTGCTGGTATCAACCGAAAATTTATTGCTCACCAGCTTGAGCTCCTCGCATCTGAAAATCATTGCAAAGTACTTCAACAGAGTTGACTTGCCTCGATTAGGTTGTCCATGCATCCACGCGGCGTTGATTTTGTCAGGGCATCTCCTAAAGATGACCTCATACAGTGCCTCCACTATCTCTTTGTATCCTGTCTTCTCCAGAAATTCTGAAGAAAGGATTTGCTCCCTGAACTCTCCGACTTTGTGCATCTCAAAGTACTCCACTAGTTTTTTGTACTTAGATTCTGGAGGGTATAATTCGGGCTGGTGCTTTCTCTCAATGCGCAGTGCCGTCTAGAGATTTGCAAAGCTCTTAATTATCTGCTTCTGCTTGCATTTATCATCCTTGTGACGCCAGTAGAACTCCTCTACAGATCAGGCATTTCCATTCCGAAACTCCTGGGTGAAGTCCCATATTATTTCCTCGTGCTTTTCCGAGCACCTCGAGTGAGATTCACTCGACTCTCGCTTGGTCTTGACCTTCCATTTGGCGAGGAGCTTATCGAAATTGGGCTGCAGTCCAGCCAGGAGTTCCTTCTACGATGAGGACTTTATGTGTCTCTCGATCTCAACTTTACTTAACTGCTGGCACTTCAGTCCGAGCTTGACCAAGAGCCTGTACCCCTTGCAGTCCTTCTGCTTGAAATAGCTCTTAGAGATCCCCACTTTGTTTTCCATAAGGTGAACGGAGAAGAGGACCTGGGCAACGGACTCGATTTTATAAACTAGGCCCAAAGGCTGAAGGCCCTCATTTGTTGTGAGAGCTCCTGCTCTAGTACTTAGTAGAGGAGAAGAGGCTGTATGTCTTGTTCAAGTAAGAAGTAGAAATGGTGTCTCTCGTTGTGGCTCAACTTTTGCATGTTCAATCCTGTAATCATTATTAGAAATGTTTTAGTAATTCTTACGATGTCGGGGAGCTTATAAGACCTCGCTAAATATTTAGAAAAAGAATGAGTTCCAAAGAAGGCATTTCATTTCTAAACTAATTCTATATTTATTTATAAACTTTTCAAATAGCCAGTGCAAATAAATGTCTAATCCCTTCCCAACTTACCGTTGGTCAGATGGTCAGGTTTAATTATTTTTGTAAATCAAATCTTTTAATAATCTTACCGGTGGTCAGGTGGTCAGGTCAGAATTAAAATAACTGAATATATTTACTTATTAAGATAATTGGGGTTTGAAGCAAATGTATTTAAGATTTCTACTACCTCCTCTAATCTATTAAATTCCTATCTATAATGTTTAAATAAGACTAGGTCTATTTTTCTTGAATCTATTTTTGTTGCCACTTGTAGCGTACTGTTGTGCGTAGGGACAAGTCAGCTATGGAGTAATCACTTCTATTTACTCCTTTGCAGCTGTTCTCAATACCATAAACTCCAATATATTACATAAATTAATTTAAATTCTATAGATAAAATATACAAGCTCCACACTTAAATAAAAGTTGGAGGCATTATAATTAAATTCTCTCTTGATAAAATATCTGTTTAATGAAAAGATTGAATTATCTTTTATGAATTAAAAAAATCGATTAGAAAAATAGATTGGAAACTTTTAAAGGTAGTTAAATACAAGTTTATATTTTAAAATATTTGAAAGATATGTATTTATTTGCTCTGATTTTTAATTTTTATATTTTTGACTGTTTAGGAGGGAGACTTTTCTTTGGATAAAAGCTTAGTCTATCAAAATATGCTGGAATAATTAAATAGATTTTTATCCATATGAATATTGATAGTTATCCTAGGAATAGTATGGATCGCTAACTCTAAAGCTTAGGTTGATTCAAATGCATCACAAAACCAATAAGAGGACTATTTGAAATAAACTTTATTTGTTTTGAGGAGTAATTGGAAAGGGTAAGCATGTTCAGAGTGTATGCAGTGCTCTCAGCTATTTGTGTGGCTTTGCAAAATTCCACAAGAGTGCAATAAAATAAGCTAGTCTATAAGCTATATCACCTAGACCCTATGGTAGCATATTCAGAATCGGGTATCACTTTCGGAATAATCTGTGGCTTAATTGTCTTAATCAGCTGGTTTTTTGGACATGAGGCTGTTACAATATATAAATCAAAATTAATTATAATAATTTTCTCCTCATTTAATGAACAGATAACCTATTTTGGGCGTTCTTAGCATCTTCCTTTTTTGCAGATATGCACTCTACTTTGTTTTAACTGCGTGGCTAAGGGCCTTATGGGGCCATCAAGTGCTATATTCTAATCTTAGTCTATTTTCGTAATTGCTCTTGACTTTATTTTCCGATCTGTGGTACCTACTCTTGGATAGGCACTAGGCTGTTTGGTTACAATAGTAGGAGTAGTAGTTATGATGGTTTTCTGAAAAAGAGAGAATGCGTATTAAACCTTAAATACTTATCAGATTATACCTCAATATCAAAACTAAGAACAACTTGTTGAAAATCTTATCAATGACTACTTTTTTGGGGGGGGCCTTTCCTCGTCATCCATTTTTTTCATGAAAATATGAAAAATCACTCTCTAGCCTAAAATTAGCCAAAAACACCAATTTTTTAGTCCTCATTCAATTTCAAAGGGCTTATCACGATAATATTCTTTAATTTAGAAAACATTTAGAATCTTCAAAAGAAATATTCATTTATAAAAAAAATTAAATTTCAAAGGAGTGGCAATATCACTTCGATAATTAATTCATTCACAAGTTGAAGTTGTCTAATGTAAAAAATAATTCAAAGTACTCTAAACCACCTTATCACAGTGTTCGAGTCTTTTCACTTTTATTATATCCTAATAGCATGAACTGAGCTAAAAATATATCTAAGTCATTTTATTTCATTAAATACATATTGTTCTTTTATTGTATGATTAAATATGAAATTTCATGTATTCTATAATTCTTTCAAAATATTATAGAATTTAAAATCGAAGCCTTAGCTTTTAAATAGCTGTAAGCATGTTTAAAGGAAATTCATCTCACTTATACAAGGGTTTATATTTCAAAATATTTGAAAGATATGTATTATTTGCTCTTACTTTTAAATTTTATATTTTTAACTGTTTAGGAGGGAGACTTTTCTTTGGATAAAAGCTGAGTCTATCAAAATATGCTGGAATAATTAAATAATCTTTTATCCATATGAATATTGATAGTTATCCTAGGAATAGTATGGATCGCTAACTCTAAAGCTTAGGTTGATTCAAATGCATCACAAAACTAATCAGAGGACTATTTAAAATATAAATTTATTTGTTTTTAGGAAGAATTGGAAAGGATAAGCATGTTCAGAGTGTATGCAGTGCTCTCAGCAATTTGTGTGGCTTTACAAAATTCCACAAGAGTGCAATAAAATAAGCTCGTCTACAAGCTATATCACCTAGACCCGATGGTTGCATATTCAGAATCAGGCATCACTTTCGGAATAATCTGTGGCCTAATTGTCTTAATCAGCTGGTTTTTTGGACATGAGGCCGTTACAAATAAATATTTTAAAGATTGATATTTTTTATAACTATTATCTTATATTATGAAAAATATATTTTTATTCTTAAATAAGTCTTTTTCTATAAAATTGCATTAAAAATACAAAATTTTGTCTATGTATTTCTAAAAAAATTAGTCTATTTTCTATTGCTTATAGAATTTGATCGTGATAAGCTCTCTAAAATTGAATGAGGACTAAAAAAATTGGTGTTTTTGGCTAATTTTAGGCTAGAGAGTGCATCTTTTCATATATTTCATAGAAAAAAAAGTGGATGACGAGGAAAGGCCCGCCTACTTTTTTAATTTTATTTCTTCTACTTTACAAAATGTGAAATAATATTCCAAAAATGATTTAAAAATGAATAAAGAACTTATGGAATAAATTAAAAAAACTAATCCTTATCAAAATATAAAATAGCTTATACACGTAAACACTCTCAATAATTACTTCTAGACAATACTTTTACATCTATAGAATAATGAACTCCTTTGAGATATAAGAAGGCAAACAAGAGCAAGTTAAGAAATAAAGAACTTTACTCAAATCTAATAAGATAGCAGCTTTATTCATATTTTTTTTCTTTTGACGAAGAAGATTTGAAAAACCTATTGATAGATGAAGTAAAGTAGAAAAATCAAGCAATAAACAAAGATGAAAACCCTTAAGACATCTAGGCGCAAAGTGGACATCATTTATAGAAAGCTGAGCTCTCTCAATAAATTTAACCAAAAAAGAAAATCCTATGGGCATAAACTATTTTAACAGCAGCTACTTATGGTATATCAAACTTTATGTACGGATAAATCTAAAATAGTGGATTCTTTGCTAACTCACTAAACTTCTCCGGCTTCTTTACTATTTGTGCAATCTATAAAGTATACCTTTACTTTCAGCTACTCAATGAAAATTTAAAACTTCTTTTAGAGTAATTTAAACGGAGGAGATAAGAAGAGCAGTATGAGATTTGTAATTTTTGGTTCTCTGATGGATTAGAAGAAGGAAATCAGACCTGCTCTTATTGTGCATTCTTTGATAAGACTATTCTTCCTATTTATGAATTCCTGTATGATTATCATGACTGGTTATTATGCGAGACTAGCCTAACTCAATTTAGGAGTTATTTCAAGTATATTTTCACTCTCTATCGCTTTCAATACTGTCAAATATAATTAATGTTTAAAGGTCATTGGTCATTTCTGGTTTGGAGAAAAATTGAGTAGATCTAAATATGCAGGTATCGTAATTATAGTCATTGGTGTCGTATGGATAGCCATGCTCAAAGGAACTCCTGCGCCTATTTCATCATAATCTGACCAACCTACTTTTAAAAAAATATTTTACTGAAGAAGAAATGCTTTTGTATCGAGTACTGTGCATATTAAGCGCTCTAATTGTTGCTATACAAAATTCTTGTCGAGTGACTTAGAATAAGCTTGTCCTCCGCAAGTACGGACTAGATCCAATCGTTGCTTATACAGAATCTGGAGCTACTATGGGCATAATTTGCGGTTTTGTTACACTTTATTCTGTGTCGATAGGTCACGAATAAAAATATTGAATTTTCAATGAATGTATAACTACTCATAATTTAGTTTGGGCCTTTTTTGGTTCATTAGTGGGCATGATTTGCTCGATAGCTATGTTCAATTCAACTGGCAAAGGACTTGCAGGTCCTTCGACTGCAATATTTTAGACTCAGAGCATATTTTAAATGGTTCTGGAGAGTGTATTCTTCTCTTAGTTTCCTTCGTTAATGTAATTATGGGCTTCGCTAGTCACTATAGCAGGTGTAGCGATTATGCTAATTTGATTTTGCAAAATTTTAATCTAGATCTATATTATAACTCTTCACTAAAATCTTTGCAAGAAATTCAAAAATGTATTTAAAAATTAACCTATTCAAACTTTATAAACTATATCTTAGTACTCTATCCTAAATGTATATATCGTCAAGTTAAATCTTTTTACTTCTGTTAAATATAATTTATAAATGTTTAGTCTATAGTACCTTGACTGGAGTGACATCTCTCCTCTTCTTAGTTTCAGTTTTAGCTTCTAGGATTCTCTAAGCAGAATCCTCATAGTTCTTAAATTAACTCCTACTCTTAGATCTTTTACTCTCCTCTCTGCTCTTACTTTTTCTCTCTTTGGTCTCTGCAGTATTTCCTCTGCGTCTATTCTCAATATTGTTATTATTCTATCTTAAATTATCTAGTTAATCAGCTCTGCGATCCTTCTTAGCGAACCATTTCAGTAAGTTCAAACCACTCACGTTATGATAGTCAACCTTCTCTTAAGGCTAAACCCAGTTATCCTATTGCTCTAGCATACTTGTTGGCTTTGCAGAATAACCAGTTAGTGGACGAGCTTTTTGGACTTGCTCCTTTTCTACTGTCCTATCCTGAAATAATAATAAATTTACCATTAAATTCTATCCTAGATTGCTTTCTTCAAGGACTTCATTCTTTAAAATATAAGACAATATATTTTTTGTTCATTTTCTACCTTCTCTCTTAATCCATATCGTAATTGGCAAGAGGACCCATGTGTGCTTCAATAGTGCCATTCAAGTAAGATTTCATTTGGCTTGGGAACTGCTCTTCTTCCTCACTCTCATTTAGAAATGACACCTCCTTGAATTGCTCATCTCTGAGTTAGGTTAACCTAGACGCTGGCTTCGCAAGATCTTTGGGCTTTTATCTTCCACGGATTGAAGTTGAAGGCCTTGGCTTCTTAAAAGTGCTCTCCTTGTAAAGAAAAAATTATATTTATCCTTTAATTGTGATGCCTTCTTTTCCATTTCTAATAGCTCGCCTTGTACTTGTGAAAGCAAATTTATCTTCTAAGAATCATCGAGGGAAAGAATCCCACTAATTGAATAGACCTGTTTTAAGGTGTTCTCAAGTTACTGTTATATGGCTTGGATAAATAAATATGAACTTGTTTTTGTCTGTAAGCATCTTCATCGTTATATTCATCAGCTTAAAATTTAAAATTAAATGCTTGAGTGCTAGAAGGATTATTAAGCGTTTTAGGTTTAGGCTTATTAGTTCTCCTATTTTCTTACTCTTTGTTATCCTTTGACTTTATATCTAGTTGCGATTTATTAGAACTGAATGAATATCATTCATAACATATTAAAATTTGACCCATAAACTTTTAGTGAGGAGATGAGTTAGTGCTTTATAGTGGAGAGGACATGTAGTTGGTGGAACCCCTCGTGGGTCATCCGCTAAAATTGGAACGATACAGAGAAGATTAGCATGGCCCCTGCGCAAGGATGACACGCTCAAATCGAGAAGTGTATCCCAGTTTTTTTACACATTTTACAAATTTTATTTTATTTTAGACGAGAATCCTTAAATAAATTAGTAAATTCTTATTAAATTCTCAATTGACTTAATAAATTTTGCACTTGTTCTGAATTAGGTCATTTAAATTTTCTTTATCTAGTAGTTAGTTATTCAATCTGACCTTTAAACTTTCTCGTTCTTTTGGAATACTATTGGTTAAATTAATTGATAAGTTATTTCGTATTCAAATAAATTTAGAAGATTAAAAGAGTTTAAGTATCCAAAATTGAGCAGGTCTTAGAAGATATGTGAAATCTTGTAAATTTTAATGGATTTACTTCAACAAAATGACATTTTAATTTATATTTTATCATAAAAATAGTTGATATTGAGATATTATAGATCTAACTTCCACGAAATTAATCCTCCTCATTATTATTTTTACTAATCAGTTATTTAATTAAATTTTAACTTTAGTTTTGATGAATTCTTCAAGTCTCTCCTCAGTATAGACTAAACCAGGAACTATAAAGTTAGGCCGTTTCCTTCCTCCATAAATTTTTCTGTCTTCTGGACTTTCGCATCTGAACTCCAATACCTTATCAATGTAAATACAACTTAATATTTTGAGAACCTTTGAGACTAAATCTTAGTCCATATTTTCAAAGGCATCAAAGATCCAATAAGTCCTCCAACTATAGCTGCATTCGTATCAGTATCACCTCCAGCATAAATAGTTTCAAATAGAATATCTCTAATACCATTTTATCAGTCTCTCCTGATTGAAGTCATAATTTTTGTGTTTTTATCTTGAGAGAGTGGATACTTTTCAGCTGACTTTAGATAGTGCATACTCCAAACAAAAGCTATCTTCACCCATCCTATGCTAATAAATACATAAATTTTTATATCTTTAATCAGAGGTTCTGGTAATACTCCCTTATCAAGCTCGTTTGTTAGCCATCCATGAACGATAGTCATTCTGCGTTTATATGCCTCAGCTTTCACCATATCATAAACTTTATTTCTGTCTCTTTCACCATTCAGAATCTACTTAATAGCATAGCAATATAAGTAAGCAGTATCTATCACCACACTATTTATAAAAATGAGAAAATTATATGTATTGCAGTGAGTGAAGGCGGAAGACAAATGAACTGCGAGATAAAGATCATCATCACTTAGTCTGTGACCCCATATCGCTAGAGGGCATATTCTCATCAGAGAACCATTGCTTACAAATTTAAAGATATAAGTAATGTATCTTTGAGAGTTGTGAGTGTACTAAACATTCCTGAAAACCTCTTCTGCGCTCTATGCTCCAACTAATGCCTGTGAAGTAGCGATACCGATATCTACATTTATATGCTTTAAAGAATAGTAAAGTTACCAAAGGGCTGAGAGAGCACCCATTAGTTGTACCAGTAGAACAGCCTGTCTAGATTAAGTTCTCCCTTTCCATCCACTAAAACGGGATATAAGTAATTCAAATCTATACTTAGAGCGTTAAAGAGACACATAGCCATTTCAGAGTCATCAGTTGTTTAGCCCGGCCCCAGGTCAAAGGTTCCTCCACCCTCTAGCTTTAGAGCTTGTTCAACATGTTGCTTAGAAATATATTCTTGGAATTCAACGAATGCCCCAGCTGCATCTCCTATCATAGAACCAAACAAACAGGCCTATAAGATTAAGTCAGGCAAGAGATTCTTTTAGTTCTAATTATGAATAAAACTAATCTGATCGTTTTAAATCCTTTATACTTGTTTTTACCTTTGCTCTTGATTTTAAAAACTCATTTCCATTCTTTGCTGATTTATAGTTTGTTCTTTAGTTTCTAGTTATGTCATCTGTTGCTATTTGAAATACTTTGCCTATTCAAGAAGAGCAAATTTGTTTAATATAAATTTAATATATTAAATTCTTATGAAGTATATCCACCTGCTGATATTTACTCTTTACAACTTGCCTAGCTAAAAGAGATAACTTTCCAATACAAATCATAACTTGATTTTTAAAATTATAATAAAACTAAAGGAGATTCGTAAATAAATTTGAGAACACCAATAATAATGTAGATAATATATCAGAAATTATTTTCGACTTCATACTTTAGATTAAAACTGAAATAGAGCTTAATTTTAAATTTATGGATAAATTTATCATTCTCAACTTATTTTGACTATGATGAATTTTATTTATTAGAACTGGAGTGGTTTTTCTTAAATTTGCTTGCTTCATACTTCTTCTGCCATAGAAATAAAATAGTGTGTTTATTGTTCTTCTATGTCTTGCTGTCATCTTCTAAGTTGAAAGTGAGACGCTTCTCTTTTGTTTTCTTTCAGAACCTGCCACACTTGGAGAATAAAAACAATTGTTAAATTTTGAATTCATTTCAACCGTGTCTTCATGCTAATCAGGATAGAACTGTACTCCGCTCTTTATCAAAGACTTCTTCTTGGTGCCTCTGGCGTGTTTGCTACTCTAGTTCGTTTTATAGATGAGGTCGTCTTCATCCTCTGACTCATTTGAGTACCTTCCGTGACTCTTTTACCTTGAGAGGATGCTCTTAGTCAACTAATCATCCGACATACCCATACTACTGTTTATCACTACTGAAATCAAATAAAGCTATTGTTATTATCAACTGCTTATATGGGCGTGATGTCTACGATGTGGAACTCCTCTGGCAGAAACTCCTGCTCTCTTATCAGCTCGTCTCGAGTTATTCCTACGCTCTTATATAATATGTACATTTTCTCTTCAGAGACTTGGACTGCTCCAATTTCTTCTCCTCTTCATTTCCTACCATAGACATTTAAAAGTATCACACTTTATAAATTAATGTGTACTGTATGCTACTAATTGTGACTTTGGGATGCCTTGCTGGCTAGTTTTCTCTCTTTGGATCGTAGAATCCGCTCTTCTCAATTTAAATATAATATCCAATTGTCTTATCTGATTTATCAGAGGGTCTCTTGAACCCAAACATTATGTTGAAGTCACCCTCTTACTCGTTTTCTGAGTTGCCTGTTATCACTGAGTCCACCTCCACTTGCCTCCCCTTCTGTCTCATAAATAAATCATCTTCACTATAAACATTTGATTTTGTCTTTTGTGTGTGTCCTAGTTCTATTATTGATCTTAGTTGCCCTAACCCTTGTTATTCTTTTGAATAACTCTGCCAACTCTTCTATTGTCTTTGAGAGGTTTGTTTGCCTTTGGAGTATCATCGCCCCTGGAGCTGTGAGCCCTGCTGCCTCCCTTCTACTTCTTGAATACGTCTCCCAGACTTCTCAGACTCTGGTATATCTCATCGGCGTCTTTCCCTTGTAGTTACTGTGAAAACCGCCTTTCTTTTTGGGAGTCATCGGTTCCTCAGAAATGGGTGGCCTGTGTATCTTCTCTCCCTCTTTCTTGATAGTGAACTTATTCATGGCTGCGTAACTCACTTAAAAAAATAAATAAGTAACTTTAGAGTTGGGCTGTTCATCTTCAATAGAGTCTGTGTTGACTAGGAACTCAGTGCCCTTCTTGGCGGGTGTACGGCTGCTAGGCTTTTCATCCTCTGCAAGATGCTTAAGAATAGGCTGTATGTCGTGGTTAATTCCATTGGCTGGTTGTATCTTCTACTTTTTCGACCTTCTCTTATCGTTCTTCTATTTTCAGTGATCTTGAAATCGCCCTTGGATTCTTTCCTCCCTATCTTCTAAGAGAACATTTGGAATATAGTCAGGTGCACGCTCTGTTGCGACTCTTCTCTAGATCGCTGGTTCTCCATGTCCCACTTCTATCAAATATTAAATTGAGTTTTATTCTGCCAGACCAAGTTAGAATCAAATGCCAGTCTGTCTTTCACCTGATGAAGAAAAGAAAATATAGATTTATTTTATTGAATGCGCTTGATGTTCATGAGAGTCACAAAGCGCAGGAAGTTAGCCAGCTTGATGCAGCATTTAGTCTTGAAGGACTGCACCACGAGGAACAACCAAAGAGCAAGGAACCAAACAATTGTCATTATGATGATACTGAGAGTTATCAGTCGCACTGGATCCTAAATCTCAGAATTCAAGAAGAACAAAGAACCATAGAAGCACACCAAGCTAGCCACCATTTCTCTCTTTTCTAACTCGTTCATTCAAATAATCATATAAGTTGATCAACTTATATTCATCATGTTGTTTCTATAAGGCATGGCTTTGACTTGCAGTCTATAGATAACTCCTAGCACAAGCAGACTCACCATTGCCTTGAACAGGGATATTTAAGTTTGCAGGAAGACGTTGATGAACACGAGGAACAACTTTCTGAAAATGTTCACGAACTCCCAGTAGTAGTGATCCGGCTTCAAGCCTTGGCAGAGAGTCTTGAACCTATTCATAAAGTCCAAGTTTCCCATCTTAAATCTATGTGCTCTCAAGTAGAAGAAGATATCATAGAATCTTTTAATTTTTTGAAGGTAATAAAGGGCAGACCAACTACCCAGAATCCTATGAAGGGGATTGATATGGCTAAACTCAATTTGTAATGGTCACTCTCCCAGCATTTAATTGAGAGGTCGCTCTGTAGCCAGTACTCCTGATCGTCTATCTCTATGCAGTAGAGCAAGTTTATGATTGACTTGGTCACTGTAGGCTGAGTGAAGTAGATTACAATGACTGACATGAGAATGATCCAGTTCCAGAGATGCTCTTTCAGATTCTTCTTTATTAGAGTAAGTACCCAAAAGCCAAATGAGTAGGCCAGAATGAGAACGATTGGGATGATACAGGTCATCACAGTCTTGAAGTAAATGAAGGAGTCTTCCTTATTGCTGATTATCGTGTTCTTTAAGAAGCAGTCAAAGTAGATTACGTTTTGTACAGAGTCTCCCAAATAGCTGAAGGGTGTGAAGAATCCTTGCAATTGAAAAGGCCAGTTGAGATCTAGCAGACTTGTGGAGGACATGATCTGCAGAAAATTTGTCATGATTCTCATTATCACAGCTATCTCACTTTAATATAATAAGCATAACTTGTTTTCCTGGACTTGATATTAAGAACAATGATTGAGGTTAAGAAGCCGAGGATGAGTAAAATAGCTTGGAGCATGAGGATGTTGAAACCTTATTTGGGGCACTCCCCACAAGTGTTGTAGCCAACCAGAGCATACTTTACTCCATCAACTACTTAACAGACCTGGCATAAGTTTCCACCGTAGCCTTTGTGGCATGTCACGTCAGAAGACTAACCAGGCAAAATCAAACCTCCTTCACAAGCCTTTGAATTCAGACATTTGTGAATGTTAGTTAAAACAAAATAAATAGTTGAAGAGTTGGAAGACCTCCAGAAGCCAGAACGGAGAGTCAAGTTCCTTCCACCAGGGCAGTCGGCGTTTGGTAGGCACTCCTGACATGACTGTGCATTTAAATCAAATGAAAAGGATCCCATATCACATGGCTTACTTTTATTATATATGTATGAATGGCAAGCAGCTAAAGATTTGAAAATAAACTCATTATAAATTTTGCTTACAAAAACTCCTGCTAGATGTCACCAACTTCACATCCAGCGAAGTCTAGATAGATGGGAATCTGATTGATCACAAAAAATAGATTTAAATCATCTCTCCATCAGGTATTTAAAATACCTCTTTGATCTCCTCAGTATTGATAACAAATATAGCAAACTACTACTATTGATGTTTGAGGCATAAATCTTGAAATTAATATGTAAGGAGCCAGGTCGCGCAACAAATTCTATGGTGTCAAAAGTTGCAACTCCGGCTACAACCTTCTGCTAATTTATCCCTAAAACTGAGGATTCATCTGAGTCTGCAGGCGAGATAATTATGTTTCTATAATATTCTTGTTATAGGAATTATATTACGATGAGAAGTCATTTGATTAAAGCAAAATTATATTATAAAATATATTTATTGATATTCTCTTGTTCTGAGAGTCTAGCACTTCTACTAAAAGCAAATTTAAAATAATAAAATACTTGGATGATTCCTTGAAATTGAAAACCTGAAATTGTGTAGTTATTGGAGATTTGAATGAGCCTTATTGTGAAGGGGTAGCTTGCAATTTCACTACCATAGGGTGCGTAGTTGTTTTTAAAGTCGTTGTTCTCCCACCCCAAGGGTTGGTATTTGTTGAAGTATATCGCACCTCCTAAACTGGTTGCTTCATTAGACTCAAACACGTTGTCCTCTGTTTCTTAAAATATTAAATTAATCTTAAATTATTTTCATACTGGCAGATGTTTTCTAAATAAGGTGACTCATACACATTTCTTACGACCACTACAGTACAAGTACAAAGCTCCTCCTTATTTAAAATGATTACTAATCAAATAAATTTAATTTGGCATGACATTCCCCAAATTGAGAATCTTTCACACTTAAGTTAGCATTAGTGAGGGAAATCGAGCCTCCGTTTGTTGGTGTCCAAAGCCCTTAGAATTGAGAGTTTGATATATCTAGGTTCGCTCCTCTGGATTCAATACCTCTAGACTGGCTTCCATAAGTTTACCATATCTCATTCGTGTCTATCACTGAGGAAGTGGCATTCGTGTCAGCTGAGGCACTATCAAAGTTTGACTTTATTATATTTTACTTACTCTGCTATCGACCTTGAGTCTGCATAGTTTTGCGTCAGATAGGAATTGTCTATGAGTGAATTTTTGATGACTATCGAACCAGCCTAGATCTGAATTAGATTTTGGTAGAAATTGCTGAACTTGCTGCCATTTATCAAAGCATTGTCACTTCTCTCAATGTAAATGAGTGGGTAAGTAGGGAAGTTATTCTAGCTCAGATTTGTGAAGTTTGACTAGGAGATTGTTAAATTTATAGATTGGGTCATTGATAAACCATAAAATGCTATTAAACTCACTTTAAAATATATAATTTTTAAATTTAGGATAGTATTCTGAGCTTAAATGAGCGAAATATTGGTGAAAGAGGAGTTATTAAAAGTGATGTAGGAATTAGAGCTTTAAAGAATACCAATTGATGAGTTCGAAATTGTAGAGTAAGATAAAAATCAATATTCTTGTAGAGTTAAGAAATTACACATCCGAGTATAGGAGTGAGTCTACTATGTAAGTCAAGGGAAACACAGTATTAGACTAGATCAAAGTTTTATTTAGTCCTATGTTTATCAAGCTACAAATATACAATATAAATTTATTTAGCTGGTGTTCTTGAGAATAAACTGGCAGCTCGTAACTCCTACTATATTAAATAAGTTCATTAATTAGCATCAGTAGGATCCGTGTAGATATCAGCTATGAGAGTGTCTACTATTTTTATGATACCTTCGTAGCAGGACAGTAAGTTTCTTTGCTGAGTGTATTTCATGTCCATCATCAAATTATAGTACTCCTCTGGTGAGAGTGAATGTCTTCTAGTCTTGGAACTGACTCTCGTTTAGCTATCCTGTGACCACCATCTCATTTATGAAGTCAACATAGGGAAGAAATACTATTTTAATTAGGGTCTGTCAAAGAAAGAAGTGTAGTTGACTATATACTGTAGCTCTGTGAGAGAGATCAAATCGTTTTTAGATATTGAAGAATTGGAAAAGCGCGACATATTGTCAGTCACCTCCTCAATCTTAACAAATTCTATTGAAAATATTGAAACAAGAGCAGCCTAAAGGCCAAAGTTGTTTTAAAGTTAAGAGTTTCTTATCTGTGTATAGCCTTGGTTTGTAACATAGCCTACGCCTCCGTAAATCGCGAAGTTGTTCTCAGCCACACAGTTCAGAAAGTAGATTAATAATTATCAAGTCATTTTATGAAATTTTTAAGATCAAGGCATTTTAGTGTGCAAAGAAAATACCTCCTTGATAGGCGTAATTCTTTCTGAAGGTGCAGTTTTTTAAAAACCTATCAGGATATTTTTTAATTTTAAGTTTGAAAAGGTTGCTGAGGGACCTTGATAGTTTCCAAAGATCACACTTCCTCTTGAGAAAGAATAGTTTTCTTCAAACGTAGAATTGTAAACCTTATAAATATAATTAATTTTAACTTATAACCTCTAGGATGCTGTTTGTTCTCTGGGTGAAAAATCCATCAATTATAGGCTTGTTCTACTGGAAAATAGAGCTGTAGATCTTCAGATAAATAAAATATTGATACTAAGGGACAGTCTCATCCTCTAAATCGTATGGTTTCTAAATTATCTAAGCCCTTGTGTTAATTAAAATAGTTTAAGTTATTGAAAAAGATGCAGGAGTCTATGATCTGCGGCCTTAAGTTATTATTCTTAAGCTCCATAATGAAAAATATGTTGACAAATAAATCTATTCTCATTTTATGAATCCCTCCTGTAGGAAGTTGATGTTTTTAATTTGAGAATTCCTGAGTTAGATCTATGAGTTAAGTTTATTATAGAAGCTATCTATCCTGATGAGACTGTTCCTGCTTTTGAAAGTGCAGTTTGCTATGGTGATATTGTTTATGTCTACACTATACAGGTCTGAGGCATTTAGGGAGCTCACTGCGTTGAATCCTTGGAATATCAGGAAATTGAATTCATTAAAAGTTAAAATTAAATAATTATTCAGAGTCAACCATAGTTACGTTTTGTATTTGGGTATTCACTATCACGCCAGGGTACAAATCCATACTCGAAATCTTTACTATGTAAGAGTTTTTTGCAGGCTGGTCAAGGTAATGAAAATTCTAATATATATTGCAACTTAAATTTATTCCTGAAAGTGGAATTAAAAAGCTTGAAGGCCTGGCACTTCATGATGTTAAAATAGCTCGCCATCGAAAACAAACCTATAAATATCTCAATCGTTATATCTATTTACCTTCATTCTCAAAGAGTGAGTTTCTTATTGTGACTTGATGGGAGGAGTCGTAGGCGATTGCGTTATTTGAGTAAAATTTATTATCCAAAAAGTGCACGTTGTTCAAGTCTACTCAAATCAAAATTAAAACTTAAATACTTATATAACTTTGGACTGAGTTGGTGCTTTCGAGAGTTTGAAAATTAGCTGAGAATCTATTCATGAGTCGACTAAAGAGAGAATGAATAGAAATTTAATTAGTCTTACAAGTAATGTTTTAGATAAGCATCCCGTTTACTTGCACATTCGAAGCAACTTAGGGAAAAATCACTCCTTTCCCTAAGCTCAGTGAATCTCGGTAAGTGAAGTCTAAAAATTTAAATCACCGAATTCTTACTATTATTGTCTATTAATTAAATGTAAGACTTAGAAATTTTATTTGCTTGATAGAATAATTTTAAGATATTAAAATTTATTGGATTGTAATTCAATTATAGAAGTGATGAAAAATTAAATAAAACGATTTAAGTGATAATATAGAGATTGGTTTGGGCTGTGACGTACATCAAGGGCCCCGCCTTTAGATTCATAGTAGTATTTTTTATATACAAATTGGAGAGAGTTAGAGATGGCTGGTTTGTAGTTATCAGGAAAATTTAATAAGTGGTGTACACATTTTCAACTGTTATATTTTCTATTTTGTATATGAAGTTAAACAAAACAGATAAATATATTTAATTAATTCCTTAAGGAGTCACCACCCTTGTTGAATTAGATTTAGTAGATGTTTTGGATTTATTAGTCAGTACTGTGCTGTCTTATTATGATGTTAGTGAACGATTGGTATTTTATTCTTCCATCATTAAAAATGTACTTTTAAATATGATTTGCAGAGACTTTGCAATTTGAGACTGAGTTCAAGTCGAAGTGGAATCTATTTGCGTCCGTCATTAAATATAATGTAAATCAGAGGTGTGAACGTATCTATTGTGTTATTATCGAAAGTGACGTTGTTTATTGTGTAGATCTATAACTTAAGATAAATTAATCTGAATAAGTGGCCTCTTTTATTCAAAGACTGAGTCACCCATAATTGTCGTATTCATTTAAAATATTAAGTATTCCTGATGACGATGTCTCCATAGTTGGCGTAACTACTCCTCAGAGAGCAGTCTGTATTGATTATGATCGCAAAGTTCAAGTACTCATTTCTGAGGATTGAGTTTGTAAGATAAAAACTCAGTGGCTCCTTAGATTCAAGAATTGAGCCGGCCATTTAAAAGTGCATCTAAACTAAAGTAAAAGCAAGGGTTTTAATACCTGATGTAGTCTGATGAAGCCATACTAGATGTCCCACGCACTGATGAACTCGTCATTCTCATTAAATTGAGAGCAGCCATCTATCAATTCAAATTTACTTCAATAAATAGTTACTTGTCATGTAGAAGTTCATTATCGTCAAAAAAAATATATGAACATTTTATTTACAAGTCAAGTTACTCCTGATAACTCTGAAATATGCTTTTAAAATATAATTAAAAGTGTACGCTTATCGAGATTGCTACTTCAAGAGTTGAAATTCAGATGTCTAAGTAGCTCCATTCACCTTGAAATTTAAACTGGTATTGAATCCTTAACTCCCCATCAAACTGAAATAAGTTTTAAACATTATATTAAGTAGAGGGTGACTAAGTATACAAATTGGCAGTCTTAAAATACATGGTGGAATTCTACCCCATTTCGGATATATTTTCCTGTTTATATGTCCTAGGAAATTTAAAATTAATCTATCTAACCTTATAGTCAAGTGGCTAAGCCCGTTTAAATACATATCTTGCATTAAAATATAAATCAGATTAATGTGTTCAAATAATTCACTGTGCCCTCTCTAACAAGGATAGTGAAGTTTAAATTTCGAGATGGGAGGTTATTAAAGACCTCGATAAGGGCAGTTTGGATTTGGTTAAATGGCTAGTTTAATAAAATAATAAAGTCTTAGTAAAGTTTTGAGTTCCATATTATAGTGCGCCTTGATAGGTTGAATCCACATAAATATATTTATCGCCTATTTGGTATATTTATTAATCAGCAAATATTATAATTGAAGGAGGTTATAAAAATTTAAATTTCGCATTCTTACTTCGGCAGTATTATAAAGCCACAACTTCTTTTGAGCTGCTTTAAATGTTGAGAACCTCTACGTAGCTAGTAGATGTAGCATAAGGGTTTTGGCAGAAGGAAACTTAAATTTTCATTTTAGTGAAAGTTTTTTAAAACACATTTGGCTTGATTAAGATCTAGGTATGGTGTAACTCCTTGACAAATAAAACATCATAATTTATTTTTGTAGATCAAAGTAGATTATGAGAATATAATACCTAATTATTACCTAACAAAGGTGGCTAACACAATTGAAAACTTAAGAATTCCTTGTATCAAAGTATGGATGTTAGTTGGAGATAAACCCATACTGCACCAACTCTGAAGTCACTTTCTCTCATCAGCCTCATGCCAACTTTACTTTACAATGCGATATCATGATGCTTCCATTTACTTTGAGGCGGGAAGAAGGCTTCCACATCTGCTCAAACCTTCCCTTGCTCTCATTTGGAGGGCTTGGGAGCGACCAGTTACAAGGAACAACTCTGGAGTACTGGATTCTCTGCCTTTTTTACTGCGGAGTTCATCTTAGCTCATCACCATGACTTTCAATGACTATATGCTGGCCGCCAACTTTATTATGTAATTAATTTTTGTAAATTAAGCATTCTGCATTTTAATCGCAAAGTCCGTAAGGACAAGGACAATCTATAAACAATATGAGGAAAGTTTATAAGAGGAACAAAATTATAATCAACTAATTACTGACTTACTATGGCAGGTTCCATTTATTACAACTTATACAAAGAATTGTAAATATAAATTTAACTTGTCCTGGTTCTTCACAAAATTAATTTAATTTTTTAAATGAGCATTTTGAATTATTTTAAGTAGACGAGAATTTTAGGAACTCATTAGCGCATTCTGAGCAAAAATATTACTCTTTATATTAATTATAAATAATAAGTATAGTATTATTAGAGCAGGATGCACCATTTGTGCATGTTTTGCAGGTGGGGTCACATTCTATGTATAGATTAGCTACCTCTTAAAAAAGCAATCATGGGCCTTGTCCATTAAAGGTTGTTAGATCAAAGCAAAGCTTGGATTTAATTAATGAACTTCAGCAACTTACTTAAGCCTATTATTTTTTTAGCATTTCCAAGAGTTTTAATCAAAGTATTCTCCTTAATTGCAAACTATAATTCACAAATAGGAATAATCATATTAAATCTGAAGTAATTTTAACAATTATGATTATATAATTAAAATATTTAATTTTAATATAATTATAAAACTATCTGTGGCTCAATTAATTATCGATGAACTTGTACTGTTGATACTTCTAGCAGCGTGTTTTTGCTATTATTCCATCCAGTGGCATTTTAATTGGCATCTTAAAAATTAAACTTATAGAAAATGGAGTCCAAAATCTTATAGGTATAATTAGCTAATGCCAGAATAATCTCCATCTGCTTTCTCTTAGCTTTCAGTAAAGTTAAATAAATTAAGTGCATCGTGGGCTGTATAATTAAGATTAAGCTTAAATCAATGTGAAGAACATGTCAAGTTTTAATAGAAAGTAAGGGGTGATATTTATTAGCTGCCAATAGTAAAAGTTTAGGCTTTATTAAAAGTATGCTACCCCATTGGTTAATCACTCGTCTTAAAAGAGAAATCCTATTAAACGTTAGAGTTTTAATTATTGATTTGAATATTTTATTAAACAAGAATCATTATTAGAAATAAATTATATTAATGAATCACTGATCTCTAATCATTATAGCTTGATTCACATCTCTTTTTCAAAATTAGATTTTGATCTTAATCTTACCAATCTCACTTTAGAGATGCATTAAAGCTCAAGAGAGAATACCAGCCAAAAAATCCAAAGATTAAATTTATATTTATTTATAAGCAGTAGCTGGTTTGGTTTCATACAAATATAAACTAAATATATTTTTATTTATGTTCATAAGTTAATTTGATTGATTACAAAATATTAATATTTCTCAAATTATTAATTGTACTACCTATTTTAGCATCCCATTCTTTTAAAATTCAATAATAAATCCTTCTTAAACTAAACGATAAGCATGGATTTTGAGATGCAAAGGAACCATTCCGAGCATTTATTTTACAATTTATACTTTCGTAATTGCCAAGATAATAGAGATGTATTAAAAATGCTTAAGCTAATTTTAAAATACCAATTTAATTTTCTAGCAGACTAAAGCAATTATTCAAAATTAATACAAGCAAAAATCTTCTTCCTATAAGAAAAAGTAAAATTTTCTTCTATATCTATAAGTAGATTTTCCCTTTTTAATAAGAGCGATACATTTAGAAGTTATTTCAATAACTTCGAAATGATAGTACCTTGTTTTAAAAATATGTTTCGGCAAAGAATATGGTTAAAAATCTTTAACTAAATGTGATTTTAATTTAATCAAACAAGAGTTATTCAGATTTATAATTTTTACCCTTCTTTAAGCTGCAAATTGAAAAATTAAATCGCTATGCAATGATTGATGAAAAAAATATTCCTCTATATCATTATCATTTTACATTTAATCTATTCTAGAAAAAAAGCAATGAATATGTTTTAAAATTTATTTAACCTTCTTTTTTTGAACTAAAAATTGCATCTAAACAGTTTAAAGTAAGTTTATGTTTATTAGCTTTAGGTGAGTAATTTTATATTTCTTTTTGAAATTCTGTATTTAATAATACTTTTTACTTTTATCTCTTTCTAGAAAAGTTTATTAAGTAGATATAAAGCCGATAAATCAAGAATTAATTATAAATTTTTACAAAGGTTTGTTCATATATTTTAATAAATAATTTTTTTTGCAAATCAATTTAATATTTAAAAAATAACAAAAAAAACTTAAAGAAATTTTTTAATCAAAATTAAAACTAATTGAGCAAAGTATTTTAAAATAATTAAAAATAAATTCAAAAAGATAATTTTCTTTCGATATAAATTCGATATTCTTTTTTATTTATACAAAAAAACTTTTATATTTAAAAATATTAGGTAGAAGTTTAATTTTTTAAATATTAGCATGAATTTTAAATTGATATCAATATTTATATCAATAAAAATATAGTTTTTAAAAATATAATTTTGATATATGTAAATTAAAATTAGAAGTGAATATCTTTGAAATTGAAAATTATATTTTCTACTACAAAATTAAATGGAGATGATGCTGCAAGACTAATTATCATCTTCTCAGTAATTTATCTTTTCATAATTTATGTTCTTAAATCATTTAGGATGGCTGATTAAGAATCACTATTTGAATTGCTGCAAAGTAAGAATCTTATTATCAGCTCTTTGGAGCAGTAAATTCGAAAGCAAAGATAGGGACTGGCTGCAGTTAAAGATCAAAGAGAAGAAAATATCAATGGATTGAATTTAAGACATAAAGATATCTAGTCACTCAAGAATAAAATATCCACTATCAATCAACTATTACAGAGAAAATAAGTTTATTTTTAAGATAAGAAAGTATTTATTACCTTTTGCAATAATCCAAAGCAAAAAGCCTGATCCATTCAAATAGGAGAAGATAGCCTCACTTAAAGAAAAGAATAAAATGCTCTCAAAGAAACTCTAAAGTAAATAAGCAATAGGATAGGAACTATTAGAAAGTACGACATAAGTAAATAAGACTAGAGTAAACTTAGAGAGCAAAATTAATTTCAACAAATAAAAAATAGAAAAGCACCTATTGGACTATGTAATTATAAATTTTTTTAAACTCATAAGACCAGGAGTATTTCAAAGACAAAATATCCGAAAGCTAAAAGTAAATCGAATAGTTGGAGAAGTAAAACTAAAAACTTTAAAATCAAATTGGAAAGAAGAAGTCTAATACAAGTCATTAGAATAATAATCAAGAAGCTGAAAAGCTAATTCATAAAATGAGAGTTGTAAATAATTTGGAGCGAGAGTATTTTGATTCGGCATAATAGATAAAGATGATATGTGACTAGATTTTTAATTTTAGCTTTAGGAATACAAAATTAAAACAGAGAGGATCTAAGCTAGATTATAAACGAATTAAGAGTACTTGTACATCACGCTAGGCAGTAATGATTATACCTAAGCTAAATCAGTATGCTTTGTTTTGTAGTATTTCATTCTCAATTTAAAATCTCAAGCTTAGTATAATTTGATCGAAGGAGATCTAAGCCATTTAATGAGGTAAATTAAAATGATTTTTTCCTATATGCAACATAAAACATTTTAATTACGATTTTTATTTAGATTTAATGTAATTTTATTTTTTATTTTCTAGAGTCTAATTTTCTATCTTGATAAAATTAGTTGTCCTAATTAAACTAATTTAGCTACTATAGATTAATTTGGCTAATAAATTTTTTAATAATCAAATTAATAATTATCATTGATTGCATCTAACTGTTTAAAGCTAATTAAAAAAAATTTAAATAGCTTAAATAATATATTGGTAAAGTGCATCTATAAAAATGAGCTGTGAAGAGATATTTGCAAAAAACGAAGCAGATTTAAAGCATTCAGATGAAGATATACTTAAACACGCAATAAATGACATGCAAAAAATAGCATAAGATTATTAGAAAAGCTAAAATAGTTTATTCTAATTGCAAACAGTCACTGAAGAATTGATATCCAAAGTAGAAGAATTTGAGGACAAACTTATTGATATTATTTACTTCATGATAAGATAGCCAAAGAAATAAAACAGAGAGTTAATTATATTGCAGAAAGCAATTCTAAGCAGCTTAGGAAAGCTGATAAAACTAGATTATCATGCCATAAACTAAAATAAGAGATTTATAAAGTTGAAAATATTGCCTAGAAGTAGCAAGCTCACTAGTCTAGTGATGTTTAAAGTCTTAAAGAAAAAATAAATAGTAGCTACCTTGAGTGTGAAGAGTGTTACAATAATTTTGCGATCATAACATTTGTAAATATTAGAAATGTCTATATTTACTTACTTTGAATTATTGTAGTTGGAAAATTGAGCTTAAATCTAAGAAACTTACAGAAAATAAGATAATTATCTAAATAAGAAGGTGTAATCAAAGAGCTAACTAGACTAAGGGATCAAATAGATTTTGATAGCTTGAGTTTAAATGAAGCTACAAGTAGAGTAAGAGCATTATAATCTTTGTTCAATAAAATCCTGAAAGATCTTTCTTCTAATGGAGGTATGTAAAAATTTAATGAGCGAAATTAGAAAGATATTTTTGAATATTACAGCAATGATCAAATAATAAAGCCTAGAGAAAAGTAAAAGCAATAACTTATCAAGAAGATCATCTCAGAATGAAATGAACATTGAGAATAAATATATTTTAATTTAAAAAGAATGTTAATGACATGAGCCTGCTGTCCATGGATAGTGATTCCTATAAGGGTTCACCTCTCAATCAAGCTGAACCTGATATAATTGAACAGGAAGATGAAGATATATAAGAATCTAGTATTTTGAGTAAATCCATTAACATGCATTCTAAACAGAATTAAGTGAAAATCAGGAAAATCATTGAAAAAGATATTTTAAACTTAATATTTATAATTTTTTATTGTATTAAAAAATGTTTAACTGTAATTGATTTAACGTTAATCTTTTAATTGCTAAAATTTATCTTATTAAAGAATCCCATTTATTTTCTATCTTATTATACTAATCATTTTTTAAAATAAGGCAGAATAATTTGTTTGTAGATTTAATAAGGAATAACAATTTTATTTTTTTAAAAAATTACCATTAACTTGCTTATTCAATTTAGGATTCTAATATGATTTAATGATCGAATATCCCTTTACCTTAACTAAAAATATTTTAGGCGTTGAGAAGGAATTGTAAAAATTGGATCAGCAGCTTAACTAACAAATATTCCTGATATAAACAGTAAAAAAAGGATCAAACCATGCTCCTTAATTAAAAATTAATTTCATAAAATATTATTTAATGACAAGAGCTTTAATGATTACGAGAAAAAGAAAGAAGCTGCTAATTTCAATTCAGAAATGGACAAAAATTCATCCAAGCTCTAAACATTTAATGATGAAAGGGAGTAGTTGTGGCAAAGATTTGCTACTCTTTAACTATCTAGAAATTTAAATGATTACCCAAAGGAAAATTTATAATTATTTATAAGGCAGAATATGAGCAACTTAGGTAGAACATAAATTAACTTATGTTGAGATTAGAAGATGAAGTTTTAGAAGAAGTCCACTATACTAAAAATTTGATTGAAATAAGTTTATATTTTAATTATGAGATTAAACTTTGTGAAAAATCTTTTTATTGAGAGTCTGTTATACAATTGAGAATTTCTATAAAGATCGCTAATAACTACGATGTAAGCCTGTAATATTCTGCTAAGATATTTAATATATCAGGGTTTTAAATATTAACAAAGTTATGTTAGGATTTTAACTCTTTCTATAGAAGTCATACTAGAAAATAAGTTCTGTTTTCTGATTAACATGAGTGGACCACTTTTTATATTTAGTCAGTAGGATAAAATAGATTTTTTTAAATCAATTTAACTATAATTCCTCAAAGATATCCTTGGGAATTTACAGTCATCATTTAAATTTGAATCAAAATCTCGTTTATTTATCAGTACAGAAATTGAGAATAAAATATTTTTCTCCATTATTTTTCTAACTTATTTTCATTTTGATTTCAACCATATTGCTATCAAGTGAACTTATAATTTATTTATACTTTAAACTAGAAAATAATTCAAAAGTATAAAACTAAGAAGCAGGTTCTTTTAGAAACAATAGATTAGGTTAAGCTAAAGAATGAAGATCTCTCCCAAATATAGAAAGATTGCGAAAAGGTGTTTCACATTTTGAATAACTTGGAAATCTAACTTCAGAAAATAGGGCAGCCTCAGAAACTTCCAAATTAAAAATAATCTTTATATAATTATGAGGATTAGGAGATTTACAAAAACTTAGAGGCGCTTATGATATAAGTACGATAAAATTGATATAAAATTCATGCATATTTTAAATCAGTCAGAGCTATCTGAGTTGAAAAACGAGGCTTAAGCAATTGTTCTAGTTATTGAAAACAATCATAAGGATGTTTCTTTCTATGAGACGAAAGTTGTCAAAACATTGAAGATATTTATTTAAGATAGAGGAACTGACCAAGTTGCTGTCTAAGATAGAGCCAAAGATTCTCAAACTCAGTGAAGTTAATCTCCATGTAGAAACCCAAGTGAGAGAACTATAGGTAAACGCAGAGTCTTTCATTTAGAAAACTAGGAAAATCAGATACTATGAAATGACCAATCTGCTCCAAGAGTCTAATTCCTTAGTTGAAGATTAATTAGACCCTCTTCTTACGAGTGTTAACAAAACCCTCAGCGAATTCAAAGTATATCTACAGTCTCTCACTGGACAAATTGTATTTAAATATATTTTATAATAGCTAGCCAAGATTTGATATTCCTAGACATCGATTAGAAACTATCTGATACACAAATGTTTGAGTCAAACAGGGATTCTCTTGTCTCTGGTTTGTAATTACAGAAATCTAAACTATCTATACTTGACAGAAAGAAGTTCACAATTGAGGAGTCAAGATCGATTTTAGAGGAAACTAAAACAGTATATCGAAAGATAGAATAAGATATTGAATAGTTGAAGGATTTTAAGATCAAAGAATTAAATCATTCTTATTTAATCAAGTTAGAGAGATTATTTAAGGAGTATATTGATACTAATGACGAGGAAATGAGGAGATAGAAACTAAATAGGTCAATTAATAAGCTTTAGACTGAGAATGAAAACTTGGAGTTAACGGTGTAAAATTTATTAGACTATGTCCAGGATGAAATAAAATAGTTCAACAAAGTTCATGCTTCTATATTAACTAGTATATATGAATTAAATATTTTATCTAGTCCAGACTACATAGATCTTTATATTTTTAGCCAAGCACTCTAAGTATGATAAGTAAAGAAGAAGAATCCAAGAATTTAATATATCCTTAATTTAAATTTGAGTTAGAAACATAGAAGTTTAAAGATCGTTTAGATTAGTACATCTCGAACAAGCGAAAGATAAAAGGCTTAGATAGTTCAATAAATCAAGATATAAGTTTGAAAGAGATGAGAATTGTTCTTACTGGGATAGAAGATGCAAACTACAATTTGATTATCCTGTAGAGAGACTTAGAAGAAATTTATCTAAGCTTGCAAAGGAAAAGAGTGAAAGTAGCAGATGCAGATATTCCAAGGGTAATCTAAATGAGAAGTAAAGAGATTGAGAAATTTAAAGAAGAATTTAATAAACTCTTAAAATTCTGGAAGAAGTAGAATAACAATATCAAGAAAGATCTTTCGATTCCAACCAAGACAAATTTAATTATATGTTCTTAATTCTCTCCAGAGAAGCTAGGTTAGATGCAAAGGACTCTAGCGGAAATGAGAGATAGATCTTAGAAATTAAAAACAGATTCAGAAGATATTGAGAGGAAGGTTAAGTAAATAAAAAACACAGAGCTGAAGTACTAAAATAGGAGGATAAATCTGTCAAAGAGCAAGTTAAATTGAGATATGACTATATTTAGCTCAGTGCAATCATTGAAGAGTTATCTAAAGCTCAAAAGCAGCTTAAGTTCCTCCAATCTTAGCTTTCTGATTACAATTTGACTCTTTTAGCAAAGCTTAGTTAAATCAGTTCTCTAGATGTTGAAAAGAAACTTAAGAGATTGATTCAATCTGTTACTGATGTTCTGAATAATGAGTAGCATAATTGGTTTAGGTAATTTAAATTTTTAGCGAGTAAGATCAGTATAAGCAGGCGGCATTAAACTTATCTCAGATTATCTGTAAGGATACACCTCCAGCGACCCTGATGAAGAATTCTTCACCGTTCTCTAGTCTGAGTGTAGAGATATTGTAAACGATTACAACCTGCAAAGCAGACAATTTGAACAGATAGTGAGTGATGCTAATTCTCTTCTTTCTAATATAACTCAAAGGAGAAGTCTACTTTCTATAATTAAGGAAATGTTTTATGTTTTTATTCTGATGGTAGAATAAGTGAAAATGAGCTAGAGGGTGTTAATGATACAGTCAGTAGATTGGAAATAAAGGCTGGAAAACTCAAGCAGCAAAGGAAAGATCTTGAGCTGCAACTTCTACAGAGCAGAGAAAGACTTGCCTACCATGACGTTGATTAGAAACTAGGTCGGAGGAGGCAAGAGATAGAAGAACTGGAAAGGATAATTGGAGATATTTTAATGGATGTTAGTAGTATTCAAGAGAGACTCATGGCTGACTTGGAGTTCTGCTAGAATTCTCATAAATTTATTTATTCAGGAGAGAGTAGATACAATTTCTACGCTGAGAAACTTTCTAAGCTTGTTGACTAGGCGGGGAATGTTTCTAATACAGCAAGTGATATAAATGAGCAGAGAATCGAGATAGAATAGAACATAGAATTTGTTCTTAAGAGCTCTCAAGTAGCTTATTCTTAAAATCATCGTACTTATTTAAGTTTAATTAGCTCCTATGATGTTGAACAGAGAATCTCTGGCTTGGAATAGAATCTAGTCTTTAAGAAATAAATTTAAAAGACTCTCAAGCAAATTCAGTAACTTAATTAAATTTTTAAACTCCATTCTTAAGTAAAAACACTGTTCACTCAAACTAACCAAGCACTAGCACAAGCCAACTGAGTAAATTTTCAAACCTCCTCCTGGAGGAGATGAGGTAGATAAAATGCTTTCTGAGATCTTAAACAGACTGGGTTTCTATATTCCTATCAAGAAGTTAGGAGGTGGTTACTATAACTTCGGAACTAAGAAAATCTACTGCAAGATCATAAACGGGAAACTGGTAGTAAGAGTGGGTGGAGGTTATATGGGCATAGAGGAATTCATAGTTCAGCATGGCTAATTAGAACTAGAGAGATTGAATTCACAAGCAGTAGTTGAGCAAAGGATGAAAGAGAAGGACGAGCTGAGAATCGGAAAGGCAAGACTCAAAACTGCTGCAGCTGCTGGAAGAGAGAAATAGAAGAACTTAATGGATAAAGGATCAAGGACTGGCAGTCCAAATGCTATGAAACAGAATGCCAGTCTGGATGAGGAGGAAGAAGTAAAAGTCAGGCAACTTAATCATGGATCAGACGATGAGACACAAGACAAGACTTCATCTATGATAAATTATTTAATCTAGAGCGTTTGGAAACTAGCCCAATACCTCATCATTGTCCATAAAATATGCCAATCTCAAACCCTAAATAAAGAAGACCAAAGCTGGAGGCAGTAAAGCAAGACAAGAAGAAGGCAACACCATTCAGAGCTAATACTACTTAGCTGCTACTCCCAAGAGAAGACTTAACTCACCCTCTTCAACTTCTAAGTCTGACTAAGATGACTCTTACTCCATGGGTGGAGGATCAGTTGGAGGAGCTTCTGCTTCTAATAAGAGTGTGGCTGTCAGATCTGCTTTGAACAAGTAAGGTTAAATAAGTGAGAACGGCAATCTTAGTAAACTTAATGCGCCTGATTCCAGCTTCCTCAAAAAGGGATTGGCGAATCTCCCTAAAAAGTGAAATGATGGATCATTAACATTTAATTTCTATTTTATTTTTTTATAATGGATTAGAATATAATGTTGTATTTTTTATTTGCTAATTATAATTTATATAGAAATTAAAATAATCAATTGTATGAGTCTGAAGAATCGTAAGAATCATTGACGAAATCATTTGCTTTGCTCTTGAATTCGTATATTTCTGTTATATATGATTCTGTAGTTTATAATTATTGGCACTGCCTATATTTTAATACTGCTCCTCTTCAAAAAGAGACTATGAAGTAAACTCCATGTCTTTCAACTTATCGAATGTCAATAACTCAGTCCTCATTATCTCGTCTATTTTAAATATGAATGATATATTTCAAATAATTTTATCATATTTTGCTTGAGATGTCATCACATTCCCTCTCTAACTCGTCTTTCATAAGTGCAAGAGAGGAAGATATAGTTTGAAACATCTGATCACTCTTCTTCAATAAAATTATTTACTCTTAAGTCCCTATGTCTAAGGAGCAACTTGCAAAGGCTTGAACTTGTTAGTAGAGGCTTGCTGCATAGTGGCAACTGAGCTATCAAAGATGTTGCTGTCGATCTAAGGATGAGATGGGTACATCAAGTTGCTAAATTAAGGAGACGCAAGAAGCTTTTCAGTCAAAAATAAAGATTATTTGCTCAGTCGATGTCTCACTAATTGCAGGTAAATTGTTGGATTATCTCTACTCTCTATCTTCATTCTACTAGCTGAAGTACCTGTTATGATTATTTGGAACCCCCTTGCCATCATTCTAGGGATAGGCTGAATCTCCTGAGCCGAGGAAGAAGCCATTTACTGAATTGAATTGCTACTTCCCAAGGACTGCTGTTGCACTATTCTACTAACTGCTTCCAATTTAATTGAGTTCCTAATTCAAGTGGCTGAACTGGTCTTTTAAACTTAGCTCAGAAAATAGAGATGGCAGGTTCTAGTCATTTTTGCTTAACTCTTAAGTGGTTTATTTAAATTGAGAGCTCTCACTCTATAACTAATCCTGATAAGAAGAAGCTGGGTTGTAGTATGAATTCAAGTTAGAAAGTAATTGCTGAGGGGCCAATCGCTCTTTCTCAGACAGCTGGTCACTCTGCTTTAAAGAAATGTAATAGATATATGATTAGCTTGACTCTTGACTTGGATCTGGACTGGTCTTTTCCGACAGTATACTCTTAGTTAAAATTCGTTTATTTGAAGTTAAAATAAAACTATATACTTTCAGTAAAAAGTTTTCCTTTCCAGAGAGTTTGTTTTCCTGCTGAATTTGGAATTCCTTGAAGCTTGATTTCATTTGTTGAGGGTTGATTTGGATGGAATCACTCAAGTCCAAGTCAATGTAATAAAAGAAAATAATTATTAAATCACTCTGCTTAGAATTAGAGTTGAGTGGTAGATCCTTATAGTTTGCTTTACCCTCAGCTCTGAGAGTACTATTCCCAGAGTTCCCTAAGTTCTATGAGGCAGCCATGTTCTTGGCTTTGAGGATCTCATTTTGTATTTCTTAGAGCAATTTTAAACTGTTTGACATCTTGTTGAAATAATTCAAATTCAAAATTAACTTTATAATTTTAGATATCCACTCAAAGAATATATTTTAATGGTTTGGTATGATTAGTGAAGTGGAATTGAAGTATATGATTATGTGCTGTTGATTAAAGTGAGTATGCCTCTTGATTTAAATAATTAATTTAGAGCAAATCCAAACAAATTCTAACAACCATCATCATGCACAAAAAACCATACTCATTCAACAAAGGATTAAACATATTCTTAAAGCATAATTTAAATTATGCTCATTTTTCTTATCTTTTAATATTATAGCTCCTTAAAATTTATTTATAATAAGTTTATAAATTGCCTCTACTGAAGCTAAGCATTCTAGGGTTCATAGTAGGCCACTTGGTAACTCCCTCTCAGCAGCAATCCTTGAGTGCTAAAATTATTATTATTTATGCTGGTTATGGTGAGTCCTCATCGACTACTTTGGGGAGTGGTTAAAACTCCTCAGGATCTGCATCGTCATCAGAACAGAAATCAACTATTGATGTATCCACTAAAACTGAAAGAGTCGATTTCTTCTCATAAAAAAATTATTTTATTGTTCTCAGCTTATTTAGAGGTAAGTTAGATAAATAGAGTGAAAATTCTAAGATTTACAATAATATGGCTTCGAAAAAGAAAATGGAGTGTCAAAAATACTTTGGTCAAAAATTATCAGTTTTCTGCCTTTCTTTTTTGCAGAGTTGATATCAATCAAATTATTTTAAAATAAAAATACATTTTAAAATAGAAATATAATTATTTAATAATTTATCCTACTATTATCTTAGAATTATAGGATTTTTTTGTTTTATTTTAAATCTTCGTTTAAAATTAGTTCCTATAATATTTCAAATTCATTAAAGCTATCTTAACTGAAAAGCATTAAAAATCAATTAAATTAAGAGAAGGGATCTTTTTTTGTTATATTTTATTAGAGGTTTAATTTTAAGTTTATTATCTATCAGTATTTGTATAATAATTTGTGTAGAACTTGAAGCTGCAATCGGATTCACTACCATAAATATTATTTTAGTATGAAAAATAATGAAGAAAGAATATAAAAATATTTTTATTTGTTTATACTTTAATAAGATCCACTTAAATTGAAATATTTATCGGCGGATGAGCTAAGCAAGCATCCATATTTTAGTTTAAGCTAGAAGGATTTAGTAATTAAATGGAATAAAATTAAGACTCTACTCATTCAAAATACTCCCCAAATGATTTCCTAACTCAGGACTTGTAGCTGTTGTCAAACTCTCAGGTATCGTCATACGCATCTTCAACCTCCTCAAATTCTCAGTCTAGCTCAAAACTCTCCTATTACACAAAATATTTTCATGTAAGAAATACAAATTATATTATATGTCGATTCATCAATTAAATTATTTCTAAATTAATTTATGAATAATTCTCTTCAGAGTCTTATTTTTATTTGAGTGCAATCAAAATGAATTTTATTAAAGCAAGCAGCCCATCTTTGGAGTGCTTTCTCAGCCAGTCTCTAACTCCAACCTTAAAATATACTTTATTTAGAACAAACTAAGAGATTTTCCTGGGGACTAGTATATCCTAGACGTAAACCGAGACTTCATCGAACTGGGTGGATCATGCGCCACTCCCATTCCTTACGACGTAGACGCAACTACTTTGACCACAGTGATTCTCCCAAAGCTGTCTGGCGTGTTGTTTACCGGCGGAGGGCTAGATTTGATTCACCCAACTACTCAAGTGCAGCACCGATACTATCTCACAGCTAAATTACTGCATTTATCTTATATTCTTTGCTAAGGTGATATACGATTACGCAATCAATAAAAAGGACTAGGAGGGGAAGGACTTCATTCTGATGGGAGTCTGTTAAGGCTATCAGTTGCTCTCTATGCTTGTGGCCGGCGACATCTACACACTAGAGAGCATACCCATCGCAGACCAAAGCAGACCTCTCCACTGGAATGTAAATCTCATAAGCATCATTATGTTTTTATCCCCAGCTGGAGAGCAGGATATTCGAAAGTCTAGACTCTGACTTAGAGATCGCGTTTGCTAGGCAAGAGGTGGCTTTCCACTATCATGACTTCGGAATCTCGACAGCAAGGTTCAAGTCTCTGCTCAAATATTTTATCTACCGAATTTAAGCAGCTTCTTTAAAGTGCTTCAATCAGACAACCACAACGGATAAGACTTCGTTGTAGCTGTATAATCGAAATAGAAATTTATTGAATAAACTGTAGAGGCCCATCACTATTCTATATATGGCGTGCTTTACCATCCTGAGTACTAGATATTTATTTAATTTTTATTTATATTGGATCCAGCAAAGCCATTCAATATTGCATGAACAAATTTTAATAGAGAGATGAAATTATCATAAGATTTACTTTTTAGAATAATAGCAGAAACAGTGTGACTTTGAGAATAGCAAGGCACTTTATATTAAATACATTTTCTTTTCAACATTCTTAAACGAGTAAGCTAACAGATTCTTAAGTCTGACGTAACCTCAAACCATGTATTCTGATTTACAGCAGCAGTAATTCAATCATAGCTTTAAATAGGTTTAAATCTATTTGTTATCAAAGTAGCGAATAATTGCAAATTGACTAAGGCATACACTTAATTATGCTCTATTTATATTAGGCAGCGAGCAGAAGCTTTACTCAATGAGAAGCCTAGAACCTTTCACATATAACCTAGGAGGAGTTAAATTAGCGGGTGCTCTGGCTATAGATCTCTAATCAGCATTAGAATTTTACTAAAGTCAAACTACTCCAGCCTCTCAAATTATTAAAAATAATTTTACTCTTCCGTAGACATTCAAACCATTTCAACACCTTCTTTTCTACAAGAAAGATTGAGAGAAAAGCTCCAAACCTAAACTACTACTCAGTCTAGCAACCAATCAGCTCTTGGTCAAAATGAAAACTAATCTGATGCTTTTAACATCTACCTCTTCCTCATCAGAAAATAATGGCTTCCAAGATTCTTTAGTTCTACTTCCATTACTGAACCAAAGAAAAGATCATTCAGTGAGATAGTCAATCAAGCCTTATTCCAAATGTCCTTTGAAATGGCCAGCTAATTTTGATTGAATAAATACCTCCTCTTCACTTATAGCTTGTTGAAAAGAAGTCATTTATCCTCACAATCATATTCTTATTCTTAACAAGAAAACATTTTATAACATCAAATAATATAGTTGGATCTTAATTTCCTCACATTCAAACAACTTATCTTTCTTTATTAGATTTGAAGATGATTTATTGACAATTTAGGGTGAGAAAATCAATTTAGAATTAATTTTAATATTATAAGAATTCAGCAAAAGCTTATCAATAATTTTCTTATTTGCTTGTTTTTTGCTACTCTTTATTTCTATTTCATTATATTTGAAGAAATTCGAATGAGGACAAATTTATGTTTGCTTTTGAAATAAAGTGATTTAGATTGGTCCAACTTTCAATATAAGTTTTATTATCTGAATTTACAATTCTAAAGTTTCTTAACACAGAACTTATACCCATATGAACAAGGGTAGTCCTCATATTGGAATCTTAACTCAGCCAGCAAACTGCCACAATTTTGATAATAATATTTAATAAAGAGAGGAGTGGCTAGGATTATATCCTTCAGTAGAACTTTGAGTTCATTTCCAAGGGAGGAGCTAAACCCTTCCCCATTCCGTTTTTAATCGATGAATAAGCATTACTAACGCTCATTCTACCGTAACTATAAGGAGTTCTCTTCACTGGAGGCGGGCTTTCCCTGATTAACCCAGAGACTGGAGAACAGCACTCTTACTACTAGACAGAATAAAAATGCTAAATTATTTTATTTCAGCCAAGAGGATATTCGATTATGCTAGGCGGTTGAAAGATGAACAAGGAATAGACTTCCTGATTATTGGGGTCATGCCAAGGCTACTAATGTCTAACGATGCTTGCCACCAATGATTAATATTGCCTCCAGGAAATTAGAATCATAGACGAAAATCGAAAGATCACTTGGAAAGTTTTACAAAATATTATATCGATATTTATAAGTTCCGCTAGAAGAGAGCAGAATTTTTCAAAGTCTTGATTAGAATTTAGGACAGAAATTTTCTTAAGAGGAGGTAGCGTTTCACTTTCATAACTTTGGGATATCACTCGAAAGATTCCAGCAACTCTTTTTTCTTATTTTAACCTGATCTGAGCAGCTTCTTCAAAATTACCTAAACTGATACCTATAAATTGGATGGACAGTCTGAGTTCGTAGTTTAAAATATATTAAACCTTTATATGGAATTGGTATTGAAGCTCACAATTATGAATTCTACGGAGTGCTTTACCACCCAGAATACCAAATGATGTAATTCAGCTAACCTTTCAAGAACAATAAAACTGAAACTACTGAACGAATAGCCAGCTACTTCTATTTAATTTCAGTTTATTATTCTCTGATTTCATTTTCAGGAAGGCCATTGCCATTAAGGAGCAAATGTGTCGATTTTGTCCATTCAACTAAATCTAGAATCTATTTGACTATTCTTAGGTTAAAGAATGCGATGTCTTCTCTGACTAATACAATGAGCGATAGTGCTAAAAGAAGATAGAAACTTTTAAATACAATATGGGCTGTGATAAGTTTGCTGACGCAATCGCTCTCTCCATTCCTAGCTGTCTAGATAATTATCAAAGCTTTTTAAATATTATTTTTTTCTATTTAAATATAGGAGTTATAATATTTATCAAAGACTCAGCTTTGAAAAGAGCTTTCTTTTTAAGACAAAAAGTAGAAATTAGTTAGAATTCGTTGACTCTGATGAAGATTTTTTCAAAAATTCGATTAAGACTCACGAGGAAACTTAGACGACACTGTTGTAGAAATAAAGTTGTTCGTATTCAACCAATACAAGCAGCAGCCAAGAGTCATTCACTCTCTCTGATATTTCGCAGCTGTTTGATTCTCAAGAAGAGCCTCTATATAACAGATAAACATTTAAGATTAATTAATGTTGAAATATTATGAATCCATTTTATGGAGATAGTATTTTAGATTTTATTTTTGCACACCTGAAAGAATTTTTTATTAAAAATTACTCAACTCGCATCTAGAATTTTGATCAAGTTGGCATTATGTTCTATTTCTTTGTACAGTATTTTGATGTATTTTTATTTTAAGGAACTAACCAAGTGAGATACTGATTTAATCCTTCTTTTAAATTATTTATTATATCTGAATAAAATAAATTTTGCCTATAATGATTACTCAAGCGAAGTTTAATAGAAATACTTTTCTTTAATGATCAGTTTGTAATTGTGCCAGTTTGTTAATAAACAGAAATAATAGAAATAATAAAGTTAACCTTTAACTTAATCTAGGTTTTTATTATAACAATTCTTCATTTCTTAAAATTAGAATAGGCAGACATATGTTTTAGAGAAGATAATTTGGAAGTCGTTTGAATTTTTTTATTTTAGGGTGGTATAATTGTTTATAAGTAATGTATAAATTTAATTAAATATTTATTTAGATTTGTTGAGGACGACAAATGATAAGGCTATGTGTCATGAGACTATATTGTTCACTCTCTTATTAGCTTGAAACTAAATTATCTTAGTGATGGAATTGTTTGTTTTCCTGTGACTTTTCTCTCTTAGATTAATAAATATTTATATTAGTCTTATAGTTTAAAACATAAAACATATTCTATAAAATAATTAGCACGAATATGATAGATTTATTTATTACAGGAGTATTAGCAATTACTAAAAGTATTTTTTATATCAAATTCTTTGCAAAAATGTGTTCAAATGTGATAATTTGTTTTAAATATATCAATCTCCCTTGATATGTTTATAAAACTAAAACTTAATCTTTTTTTTTAATTTAAGATATGAAAAAAAAATTAAATTATAATAGTCAAAGGAAGCTAATTTATTATTCTTGCCTTTTCAACTTTTTAAAATTATTGAATTTTAAAATATTGGTTCCAAAAACTTATGAATTATCATTAATTTAGGTTTGAGATAACGAATATAAAGAGTCAGAAAGAATTCATAATTATCTAAAGAAGAGGTTCTTGTTATGAGATTATTTGCTTTCTTTTTTAAGAGTTTGGTCAAATGTTGTTTTAATTAAAGCAGAGAAGTGAAGTTTAATAAGATTAAATAAAAATTAACTCTAATTGAATTCCTATTACAAACCTTTATAGCTCATGGAAAAAATAATTTTTTTTATGTTTTTAGAAACCAGCCAAAGACAATTGCTGATCGGAGTGGTATGCCTGCCAGCAGCCGCCTCCCATCTAATTAAGCTTTCTTGTCATCAGTACATACTGGACATCAACAGATAGTTCATGGAGGAGAGTGGAGCCAAGGTAGTGGCCATAGACTACGACGCCAAGGAAGAAGATTTACTCAAACTACTCCCCCATCTTAATGGAGTGCTTCTCACTCTAATTACTATAAATATAATGAGTGTATTTTTCACTGGTGGCAACATTGAGAATCTAGTCCATCCAGAGACAATCAGTAATAAAAAATTATTTTAATGAAAAATGGATTATTATTTTGTGAAAGGAACAGCACCCTTACTACAAGACAGTCAGAACAATCAACCAAACATTTTATTATTATTTGATGCTGATTTTGTATGATTGAATAGTAAACTACTCTATGGGTCTGAAGGACGAGAAGGGAGAGGACTTCCCCATCCTTGGAGTGTGCTAAGGTTTCCAGATACTAACTATGGTAGTGGCAGGGGATGAATACACACTTGAGAATATTCTCGTAAGGGGAGAGAATAGGAAGAAAGTATAGTAACAAATTAATCAATTTAAGTTTTGAGAAAAATTTCGAGTTCATATATTATTTTTTCATAATACAAAATATAAATTTGATTAATTTTATTTTCAAGCATTTTTAAAGTGTGGACGGTGGAGAATCTCCAATTTTAAAATCTAGAACTTATTATCATAATTATTCAGTAATAATTAAAATTATCACTTGTATCAAATATATTTTTGTTAAAAATAAATTAAGTAATTTTCTAATGGAGAAGAAAAATAATTTATGACTATCTAAAATAAAAGTAATGAATCCTACCAAAGATTCAGTATTGTTTAGCAAATTTGAGGATGACCTGATTGAAGGATTCACAAAGGAGCCTTTCTGCGTGCACTTCCATCAGTGGGCCATATCCACACCCAAGTTTAACTCCTACTCAGGTTTAGCCAGAGAATTCAAGATCCTCCAGACAGACACTCACAATGACGTGGAATTCGTTTATATATTGTTATTAGTTTGCGCTTACGAGGGTGTGAAGTATCCATTCTACGCAGTATTGTATCACCCTGAGTATTAGACTCTGCCCTCAACTCCTATGTTTAAGTTCAACACATGCGATGAAACTCTTAGAATCTACAAGCATATCTCCTATAGTTAAATTCATCATTTAATTTACAAATTGATAAACCATTATTAGATTAATAGTTAGTCTCAGATATTGCACAGAGAAATCAAAACGCATTGCCTGACGGAGTTTGCGCTATCAAGCATATCCCTAACCTCAGAGATGTGGAGGACAAATATTAAAAGCTCAAAATTAATTTATACATCTCAAATTAATAATTGTTCTAAAGTTATACTGAAATGCTTTTTAAATAAAATTCTAAAATTTTATTTAAAAATCCAAAAAATTTTGTATCTCTCATTAGATTTATGAAGTTGAAAAGATTATAATGAATCCTTTAATAAAAAGTTCAATTGAAAGTCCACAAATTCAAGGAAGAAGACGAGTATGGAATGCCTCTGCTAGAAATAGACACAGAAATTATCAGCAAGCTCTACCTTCCAATCATCTAGAAGTGAACAGACAATAAGTTTCGACCTCGATAAACAGCATAACCAGTCTGAACACGTAATTTAAATTAGGACATTCAAAGTTTTCAATTTCTTTAGACCTTTTAAATCTTACACCACACATCAAAATAATTTTAGTGAGTCAAATTAGTTCAATTTTCAAATTAAGTTTTATCGATTTCTCTAAGCATTTTCATAAACAAGGATCCCTTAATGCCTTGGTAAATATCACTGTGTCTCTTTAACCCAGTCCCATTTTAATTGCTTATACCGTTTTTATTAGGGTAAGGTATATCATCAGGTTATAAACCACTCTTGTCTGAAGTTTTTGACTATGGGGAATTTTTTCTTTCATTAGTGTTGTTTAGATTTTAATATGTGTTTATTCTTTGAAAAGTGGACTTTTGATTTTCATAATGGTTATTGGATGATGGGAAAATTGAATCTGTTGATGCATTTTATTTTTCAAAAGCCGCTTAGTTTTTAAAGAATTCTTCAACAGACTATATATAAAATACAAAATAATTCTTATTATGAAAGTTTATAAAGACTAATTGATATTGCCATCTTATTTTGGAGTTTGTTCGATTTCCAATTCTTTTTCAAACTTGGGATTGGTCTGTAAATTGAGCTTTGGGTATAAATTTTTGATAATTCTTTTGTCTACTTTACTCCCCTGCTATGATTTAGTAATCAGAGTGAATAGGTATAAAATATTCTAAATCAATTTCACAAGATATAGTTTTAGCTTGTTGCTGAACTCTTTCTCTAAAATAAAATTATAGATAAGAGTTTATTTTCTCGTCTCTGCGTGAATAGTGATGTTTGGCAGGTTTCTAATACTCATTTAAGATGTTTTATTTCGTGAAGGGAAGAACGAATTGCTAGTACTTTGAAAATAGAATCTGATTATACAAAATGAAATGAGAGAATTTTTATTTGTAGATTAGCAATTGACTGGTTTCGAAGCGACTTGATGAGTGTAGTAATTTCAAATTCTCCTCTGAGAGTTTTGACTCCCTTTCTGTAGAGTTGATAGTCATGAGAACTATGCTTTTGAATTCTTAAAATTCCTCTTTTGAAAATGTTGCAGCAAAATTTGTTTTGAGTTACCATTGAAAATGAGGCTCTGAAAGGTTCCATTTTTGTTATATAAGAACTAACTGTAGATAGAAGCTCATTTTTTAAGTTATTTTGAGTATGCTCTGTAGATACGCTATAATCTTATTTTTAGGGGTGTGTCTATAAAATAGCAGAATACAAGCTGCGGCATAATTTATTTTACATGTCGTTTATTCTTAGAAAATTACATTTTCATACAAAAAAATAATCTTTGATAATTATTCATTTAAGATAATAAAACCAATTTTTGGAATATCTCTTAAAATAGCTTCAAACTATGTTTTATCTCACTTAATTTAATGGGCCCCAAAATTTGATGGATGATTCTTAAGAATTATAAACTTAAATTTAATTCATTAGACAAGGTTTAGTCAAATCAACTTTAAGTTGCTTCAACTTGCTGTGTGTTATTTTGATTGCTCTTTCTTCCTATTTCTGTGAAATCAGCTGGAGATATCTAAGCTTTTTATTCCTATTTATTTACTTAATTATGGCTTTTTTAGTATAGAAAAGTTCTCTTTAGAAGCTCTATTTATTACTAAATTCACTAATATATAAATGAGATTTCAAATAGAATTTAAAAACTCTTTTCTACATGAAAATTGAATAAAAATAAGAAATGATAAATCAAATAATCAAAGATATATTTTAATATTTTATGATAACAATAGAAGAGAATCTCCTGAAATTAAGCGAGTAGAATAGCAAAGCAAGTATAAACGATACCCATAATACCTCCAGTGTTAGACAGAGCGTTCATCAAAGTAGGAGTTTGCCTAGTCACCATATTTACTTTATCATCCAATACTAAGTTAACGGACAATAAAGGGTTTAATTAAGACTGCATAGTCATTTGAGTGTAATCTGGCACGACATTAAAGTATGTTAGGTTCTAATTAAACTTCGTCCAACTTATTAATTTCAGTTTCACTTAAATTTTGAGTTTACCAATAGAACTTTCAATCCAAGAGTCTTAGAGTATGGCAAAACTTGGGCTAAGTTTGAGTCTGAAGATCTAACTTATGTCTTGGAGAATTTTATAGTTGTAAAGCTTGATAGAATTCTTAATTGAGATGCCCAATCTGATCATCGAAATTACGTCAGGAGATATTCTACTTATTTTAAATTATTTAAATAATTTTAATACACTGAGCTTGCAGATTAAAATAAGATTAGCTTTTGACTATCTCTAGTCTTGCACACCTTATTATCCAGGGTACTTTCGCTGCAAGAAACTGTCACTGCAATAGTCAACCACCACCCTCAAGAAGTGAATAAACTCAATTTATACAATCAAATATGCAATAATTAGTTTAGACTTATATATTGCCCATTGAATGAACCATCAAGAGGGTAAAACAATAAAAAATATTAATTTTATAAAATTAAGATTTACCTACCAAGCACGTAATTCTTTTTATGAGTATTATTCTAGAATTATACTAATACAAAACTTATTAATTTTATTTAAGCTTTAATTTCATTTGCGATATTTGGCTATAACTGTAACCAGATTTGAGGCATTTGAACTATTCTGGAATATAATTAAAAAATATCAAGATCTTCGATCATTTGGGTCTCGCCAAGGAATCTGTCGCTGGAGCAAATTTCATTATCCACGTCTTTCACAGTCACCTTTGGTATTGAAGGTTAGAAATCTACAATAAAAAATTAATTATTTTTTGTAATCTATTGACTGAGACTTGAAGCCGATATTAAGATACGTCTCCACAGCCTCAAAGTCCTCGATTAAACAAAAATTTTCCTTTAATTTATTTGAAGGAAGAAAATTTAGACCTACAATAAAATTATCTTAAAAAGGATGATTTTACTATCGTAGGCTAATTCTTTGAATTGATATGTTAGTAACTGTTTGTAACACGTACACTATTTGCAAAAGGAAGTAACAAACATAAATATTTCTATACACTAAATATAATTCATGATATTTGACAGCGTGAGCAATAAAAGCGTAATCAATATTCCTCCTATTAGAGTTTTGAAACCTCCTTTTTGTGTAGGAGAGTTATCATTCAATTACTTGTTAATTTCAAAAATGGCAAAGTTTTTCATTCTGTGTTATTAATATTCTTATTTCTATATTCCTAGAAATTATTACTTATTTTTAAGAAGTATTCTTATAATGAATAAATTAACTTTGAATATATAGTAATTAATCTATTAAATATCAGCTTTATTTGATTTCATTTAGCTCCAAATGAATTGGCTTTTGACTTGCCTTAAATTATCACTGAAAGTAATTGTATCTCTTAGGACTAATCCCTTCTCATATATAATTATTATTCTCTAATTTTAAACATGTCTAAAATTTTACGGAGAAAGCCCCTCCTTTTGAGTTTACCAATATGAACTTCTCAACCAAGAGTCTTAGAGATTGCAAACTTGGGCTAAGTTTGAGTCTGAAAATCTAGCTTATGTCTTATAGTATTTTATAGTTGTAAAGCTTGATAGAATTCTTAATTGGGGATACCTCGAACTCTGAATCATCAAAGTATTACGTCAGGAGGTATATGTCTACTTATGTTTAAATTATCTAAGTAATTTTAATACACTTGAGCCTGCAGGATTAAAATAAGATAAGTTTATTTATCTCATCTCTAGTCTTGCAAACCTTATTAGTCCCAGGGTACTTTCGCTGCAAGAAGCTGTCACTGCAATAGTCGACCACCACTCTCAAGAAATGAATAAACTCATTTTATACAATCATATTTGGAAATAATTAGTTTAGACTTATATATTGCCCATTGAATGAACCATCAAGAGGGTAATGCAAAATTATAATCTCTTAATTATTTCTGATCTTAATATAGAATTTTACAATACTTATAAATGTCATTAAATTATAGATATTTAGCTATAACTGTAACCAGATTTGAGGCATTTGAACTATCCTGGAATATAAATTAAAAATATCAAGATCTTCGATCATTTGGGTCTCGCCAAGGAATCTGTCGTTAGAACAAATTTCATCATCCACGTCTTTCACAGTCACTTTTGGTATTGACGGTTAGAAATCTACATTAAAATATTACTTGTTTATTTGTAATCTATCGACTGAGACTTGAAGCCGATATTTAAATACGTCTCCACATCTTCAAAGTCCTCGATTAAAAAATGATTTTCAATATTAATTTATTTCGAAGGAAGAAAAGTTTGAGACTCTGACTGCGATATCAAAATTATCTTAAGAAAGGATGATTTGCTAACTATCGTAGGCTAAGTTCTTTTGCACAGTTGAGTATGTTAGTTACACTCCGTCTTTTGTGAACACGTAAACTATTTGCAAGAGGAAGTAAAAGCAAAACATAAATATTTCTATTCACTATATAATCATGATAGTTTAGACAGCGATAAGCAAAAAAGCCGTAATCGAAAATATTCCTCCAATTAGAGTTTTGAAAGTGCATTCCTTTTTGTGTAGGAGGGTTATTGGATGTCCGAATTAGTCTTGCTTAATAATTTTCCTCAAAAATCTGCGCATAAGGTTTTTCATTCTGTGTTATTAATATTCTTATTTTCTATATTCCTAGAAATTACTTACTTTATTTTTAAGAAGTATCTCTTATAATGAATAAATTAACTTGGAAAATTATATAGTAATAAATCATAATATAAATATCAGCTTTACTTTTCTATTTCATTTAGCATCCGTAAAATGAATTGGCTTTTGACTTGCCTTTAAATGTAGCTCTCACTTGAGGCCAAGTAATTGTAGTCGTCTTAGGACTAATCCTCTTCTCTATTATATAATTATTATTACTCTAATTTTAAAAATGTCTAAAATTAATTTCGTGATAGGATATTTTTGAGAATTAGGATACTTAATGTGTGCTTCTGAAAGCTAAAAGCTGCTATAGGCCATTTGACTCTAGCCGATCGAGACTATTGGTTGACCTCTTGTGTTTGCTGCTAGTCTCCTGAATCTGCTGTTCATAAAATCATAGCTGTCTTATTAGGCTTGCTAGTTGTCATTTTATTATTTCCGATCCGATTACTCTTGGACCATTTAAAAGTAACGATTTATATTTCTCTGCTATTCATCGTTTAAAATTGAATTTCCTAATCAAAGTTTCTTTGCTAAGTATTTCTAAATCCAATACCAAAAAAATGTAATTTTATTTTATTTCTGTCTTCTGATGATTATCTTACTGATTATTTTTAACTAGAGTTTAAGAGCTCATTTTAAAATAATATTCATGATTGCTAGACTTCAAATCCTACTTTATCATATTTCTGGTAGAATTTAAAATAAGCAATCTAAATAAATTTTTGGCATCTGTTGTATGCTAACTTGGTGCAAAAGCTTAGAAAGACATGTCGATCTGCTTGTTTAATCTGTGATTTAGTAAATTATAAGAACTCAAGTGACTGCTTTATAATAATAAACTTGAATTTTATGCTTCTTCTTTAATTCTAGGGTTAAAGAGTCAAGTTGAATGAGCTCTTATCTTCAAATTGTTTTAAGTTTTCAGTATCTTGCTTCATAGTATTTATGTTTTGATTTACTATAATTAAAAATTATTTACTTTATTGATCTAGGACAGATATATTTGTTCTTTCAGTTTAATCAGCCAAAATAGTTTTATCTTGCGAAGTGAGTCCACTCTATTCTTCTAAATTAGTTTATCTGTTCTTCTTTATTAAGTTTTTATTATTCTCTTGTCCACTTTAGCATTGTTTTCATTGTTTATTAGATTAAAGAGATACAATTTAAGTTGAGACTAGAATCCAACTTTAAAAAATAAAGAAGAAATTCTCTTCGTGTTTATTCTTAAGATTAGTTTTTAAGCGCTTGATTTATGAAGTCTCCGAGATTATATTGGCTTTTGTATATGGGAGTAGGAACTGCTGGTATCTCGCGAATAAGATCTAATTAGAAATGTTACTACTTTAAATATATATTTATTTTAATTAGCAATGGTTTAGAATCTCAAAGATTTGACCAGATTAGTTATCTCAAATTCTTTCTTCAGACTTCTAACTCCTTGCTTGAAAAGCTAAAACTAATGGGCGCTCTTAATTTTTAATTTTCAGCTTTTGCATTTCAATTTCGTGCAGCAGATAAGATTTATGTACACTTCAAAGAATCTTATTCGGAATTCTACCATATAAAATATTTTAATGACGTATAAGCAGATTACTATGTTTAAAATTTTATTTTAGAATAAAAATTAAGATTAAAGCGCTCTTTAAATTTATATTCGACAATTTATTATCAATATATTTTATACCAGGCTAAGAATGAAGTTAGTAAGATGCTTGAGCATAGCATGCTTATAACTTTCAAGCTGAGACTTGTTGTCACTCCAACCCTCATCGATCTAAGAGTTCTCTAATTTATGTTGATTAGGTACCTCTTCAATTATTTCACTGAGAGTGTTAACTCAATTGGACTAGATAGTGGACACTAGATTTTGATTATGAACATTAATAGATTACTCGCTTGTACCCTTTTTGTTATTCAGAGGCTCTATTTTAGCGGGTCTTTGACTTTAGGCTTTACTTGGTTAAGGCTGCAAATAAGTTCGCTTTAACATCTCTATGAAGAAGAGAAGACAAATTAGAAGATATTAATTATAAAGAGAGTTTCTTAGAAATGAGAAAGAAAGAGTGAGAAGAGAGTGTACACTAGGCCCATTATTCCACCAGTGCTAGATAAAGCCTCCACTAAAGATGGAGTTTACCTTGTCACTATATTTACTTTGTCATCTAGTACAAGATTCACAGATAGTAAAGGATTCAGGTATGATTTAAATAAATTAATGATTGTTAGGTCATTTAAGTGTACTCTGGAATAATATTGAAGAAAGACAAGTTCTAGTTAAGCCAAGATAATAAATTAAGAATTTAAAGAGTGTAATAAACAATTTATCTATAGAGATATCTAGCCACGAGTCTTGGAGAATGGCTTAGTTCTAGTTAAGTTTGAGTCTGTAGATCTAACTGACCTCTTTGAGTAATTTGTAGTTGAAGTATTTAATAACGTTTTTAATTGGACTATTTGCAAACTCTTAGTCATCGAAGTACTGAGCAAGTATGTAAACATCTATATATGTATGTATGAATAATTAATCTACTGAAGCCTCTTGAACCATTTAAATAAATAAATTGCGTTAATCTAATCTCATGACTTGCACTTCTTAGTAGTATTTGGGTATTTCTTTTGCAATTAATTGTCACTGCAATAGTCAACCACTACTTTCATGAAGTTTATAAACCTTAAAATGTAAAATGAATTAAACTAATTCATTATATTTAATTTATGCTCTCCATTAAACGAACCATCGAGAGTAAGAGAGAAGCCCTCTTTTATACACTTGAACGAATCTGGGATATTAAAAATGACTTATTATTTTATATTCAAGTCCTCAATCATCTTGGTTTCTGCTTTGAATCTGGTGGAGGAGCAGATGACCTCAGGCTGATCAGTAACTGTGATCTGAGGAATCTTGGGTCTGAAATTCACATACTGAGACTTAATCCCTATGTTAAGATATGTTTCAACATCCTCAAACTCTTCTAAATTTAATCAAGAATATTTATTTTTGCTATCTTCGAAAGAAGAGAAATTTGTGACAAGAACTGCAATGTCGAAATTTTCCTCAGTCAGCTAGACTTAGAAACTGTCGTAAGCCAAATTTTTCTGAGCAAAGGAGTACGTCAAGAAATAGCCGCTCTTTGTTATCACGTAGGCTAAATGAAGCAGGAAATAAGCTGAAATTATATTATACTAAAATAATTTTTAAATCAGTGCTAGAGCCAAGAGGGAGAAAGTTCCTCCCAATATAGTCTTATAGGTTCTCTGGTCTTTGTGCAGCAGAGATATTGGATGGCCAAACTAGTCGTGGGCCTTCACTCGCCTTCCAACTCGCTGAAAAAATTATTTCATTTTTTTAAATACCCCGTAGTTGTTTATTTTTGAATAAATAAATGTATAGAACAGTTTATTGAAAAAAAGTGAATTAGAAATATAGATTCAGTTGATAGGTTTTAATTAAAATGAAGCGCCAAATGATTACAGCAATATAAAGAATTTCATGTATAGTGATGTTCACTACTCTGCTTGTTAAGAACATAGTCGCATGATCTACCTAACAGTTACAACTATACAACTATGAAAAGAATGAAACACAAAATAACTCTTATTTTAAACACAATCTTCCTCTCCCTCTGCTTAAAGCGAAATAAGAATAGCGTTTGGTTCATGTTTTGGATTATTCAATGCAAAGAACGACGTGTTTGGAACAATCGCGAGTTTCAATCCGCATTTGTTCTGGCTTTTTATATTTTTGTGGATATGGATGGGTGATGCGGCTTACACTGATAATATTCGAATTACTTGTAACATACTTGTAAATATTTACCAATTAAGTGTTCACTGATGATAACTCCATGCCTTTGAATTACTACGAGGGAAGACTCAAAGCTACTTATTACGAACCTAGTAAGTAAATAAAATGCTTTTTAAGTTTATGAAGTTCATTAATTTTCTTTAGACTACTAAAGGATGCGAGAGTCGAATAAAACTAAAATCATAGGATTTGGGATGATCATGATTATGGAATTGGAAATGGAGATAAGGATTACTATAAGAAAGATCAGGCGAGGGATATCTTCTTGGATAATAAAATTTGCATTTTTATTTATCTAAATTTAAATTCATAAAATCTGATTTAAGTTGAGATATATAAAAAAAGTTCGTTGATAAAAAAATGTTTAAATTATCCATGAAAAAGTTTTAACTAAAAAAATTTATATTTCTTATATTTATTTATATAAGCATAAACAAAGCAAGATCCTCTTGAATTTTATTTGAGCATTCATATTACTAATAATTTTATTTTTAAGTATATAAATCAGGTTCTTGAAAGTTGTTGAATATTGTTAAATATATCGATTATTTCATTCCAGCGCTTTATAATTAAATGAATGATTTATATTATTGGATTTTATTGAAGAAGCGCAAACATCAGAGAGGAGAAGAGAAAAGGGGACTGGTTTGTACTAGGATTATATCTTAGAGGAGGATCTTCTTAGTTAGAACGGAAGTGAAAGTCTCAAAGTTTCTATACATGTGTTTTATTATTTATTCTATTTATTTTGAATGTGATTTTAATGGACGTTCGATATGATTTTGACCGAGCCAATAATGATAGAATTGGAGATAAGCAAATTTTATCAAATTAAATTCTATTGAGGCAATAATTATTTTTAGGAGAGAGATACGAAAAGTTAGGGAAGATTAATAGATGAAAGCCAATTTAATTTTTTAAAACATCAGACCAAATATAAAGATAGTAGCAATTAATTTTTGTCCTTATATGTAGAAGTTTTATTTTATTTTTAGTATTTATAAAAATGGATTTTTATACATTTATATTTTATAAATGTAATGGCTGCGAACTATTCTTAGAAAATAAAGTAATATAACACTTTTTATAAGTGGGATCAATATTCTGCCAGACAGAAGATTCATAATTGAAGAATTCGACTGACAAAAAATTTAATTCAAAATTATTATAAATTAATCCTAGATCAAAAGTAAAAAGACGAAAATATCAATTTTAAGAATAATAAAATTAACTTTTAATAAACAGTAAGTCCTTAAAGTATTTTAATAAGATTAATATTTATTTAAAATTGTAAAAAAAATATATTTAAAATAAAAAATAAGAATATCTAATTGCTTACTAACTCAATAAATTTAACTGAATATAAAGATTTTATGAATTTATTATATTTAAATATATCATAATTTTGAACTCACTTGAATAAAAAATTGGAGTAGATTAGGTAATCAAAAAAACTTAATTAAATCTATTAAACCTTGAAATATTTGTTCTGGAACAGGGTTTATGTTAGTGGTGCTATTTCTGAATGGAGGTATACTGAGGTGTGGTGGAGGTGTTTAAGAGAGAGAATTGAGCATGAGACTTTAACAATCCCCATTGGTCTAGGTGGCTAGGATATTCGGCTTTCACCCGGAAGGCCCGGGTTCGAGTCCCGGATGGGGAGATCTTTTTCCCACAACTCAATTTTTACTATTACTCTTTAATTCAATTAGCAGCAAGTCATCAGCTGGGATAGTTTTACTCAGGAGCAGAAATAATTTTTTTTAATGATCATTAATTTCATTCTTTATTTTACAATTACCATCTAGATCCAATAACAAATTAATATTAATTAAAATTAAGAGGCTCATAAAATAAATGTAATTTATTATATTATTTTACAATTTTTTTCCTCTTTAACTGTATATACATCGTTATATTAAGCATATCTAAAAAAAATTTTAGCGAAAAATACTTAGACACTAACTTTTTATATTTATATTATTTTTATTATGATAATATCTAAATTAGCTTTGTCATCTATAATTTTTATTATAAGTTATTTGACTGGCAAAATAAGTAAAGGCTTTTGATAGATCTGATAAGAGATACAAAATATTTAATTTTAGATGACCCTTTAGCTAAGAAGAACGGGTTGATTTTCCTGTCTGGGGATGTCCACTTTGCTGAAATATTCCATAGTAACTGTGAATCCCTTTCAACTGGCTATAACTTGATAGAGGTTACTTCAAGTGGGCTGACACATGATTCTAGACTTCTGGGTCTTGGATAAATATTTCTTAAAGCTACCACTTCTCCATTTTGGACAAACTAACCGAGATTTATTGCCAAGAACTTTGGTCTCTTAAAAATAATAAGAAGTAATATTGACGATCATGATGTCGATATTCAAATAGAGATTATTACGGAATTATATTGATCATATATACCTTTAAATGTTTTAATTTAAAGAATAAAGACATAGAAGGTCAAACTCAAATCAGTAAGACACTTTCTCTAAATAGAGAACTCAAACCAAACAGAGATATCGTAGACAAGAGAGGCAAAATGTGTCAAGCAGTTCACTAAAAGCATAATAACGTTTTGCAGATGAATAATACACTCTCTCTAATTATCAATGAGAAGTACAAGAGTTTAATTGTGGTCTATAGAATATAAAAATTAATTTATAAGCTATTGATAATCGAGATGCTGATAGGGTCCGTAATAGCTTGGCTTATCACTCTATCCACCAAATTATTAAAGAAGATAAAGCGTGTCAGAAACACTAATACATCAATATTTTGAAAATGAAAGTAACAAAATACAACTTTGTTTTAGATTCATCATTTGATATAAATGTTAAACTTAAATATGTAGTGTTTAAAGTTTGAGAAGCAATGATGGTAATAAATTAATAAATAAATTGATAAATGGCAAGTTTGTTGACTGAGTTCCACTTCCACCTCTCTCAAGTGCCCGCTCACTTCGACTTCGATAACTCTAACTTCGATGTCAAGAACATCTACGAGTTCTATCACCTCAAGGTAAGCCCTGATACTAATACTCCATTGCAGTCAATGTGAAGATGCACAGTTATATTAACTAGAAGATATAAACGAGTTTAATGGCTACTTTCTTCTATAAAGAATATCATCTTAACAATTTATGTAGCATCAAAAGACTCCTGTTTCATCAGTACTTGACCAATCATTAAATTAATTCATTCACATTCTATTCTACAACTTAATTGTGTGAATGGTTTGCATCTCCTCTCTCCCAACTCAGCCAGAGCAAGGCAGACTACGAGCAACTTTACGTTAAGTCAAAGCTCGTCTCAGATCTCGCTCAGCAAGTCCACAACAAATCCCAGTGAGCACAGAATACTGCTTGCTCTGAGAGCAACCAATAAATTACTAGCCACACTTAATGTTCAATTAATTTACATGCTCAGATTTTAAATTCTAATTTTTATTTCATTTCAGAATCGTAAAATTAATTATCCCTTCATTTTAAATTTACTTAAACACATTTTATTATGTTCTAAGTCAGAGCAGATCGATGAAAGATGAAGATGGCTAAGATTGCAAACTTTTAATCCAAACGAGCGAGATCTTTTGGATGAAGGATCAAGAAAGGTTTTTGCGATCATTATTTAACCTTAAGCAAGTTCAACTAATATAATTATTGCAATCATGAATCAATGCTGAAGTCACCCACTCCATATTCAAACTTGCATTGACTAAGAGACAGTAATAATTGATTTAAATTAATGAAAAAGATAGAACCACCCCCTTCGCCCTTTATAACTTCAATTAACAACAGAGAAGACTTCAATGAGTTGCTCAGAAGTCAGAGTGAGATGAGTAGGGATGACAACTCTGAAAATGATGAGGCAGCAAATAACTTGATCAGAGAAATGCTTCCTAAAGGAATTCACCATAGTGTTACTTAGCAGAGGCAACTTACAGAGCACTGTTTTTAGAAGTGTGGAGGCTTCAAAAGGTACTACTGCAAATAATTATTAACTTTTATACTAATGGATTGCTTGCATCATCATTATCTTGGGAATGGATTGCTCAGGCTTTATAAATGAGTCACTCTTCCTGCTCAACCTAAAGCCTAATTACTAGTGCCAGGACTCACTTGATTAAACTGTGTGGCATTCTTGCGATAAACAGCAACTGTGTGATGACTCAACCTAGTCATTCAAGCCTGATGTCGTCTATCGAATAGACCCAGATGATCCAGAGTCAATTGATAATTGGTACACTACCTTGGGTCTGCTCTGTAAAGGAGATCAAACTGCTATTGATTTCTTATGGGTCTGCTTGCTGGCTGGGTTTGGAGTGGGCTTAGTTGTCTTCCCAATCATTTCTGATAAGTTAGGCAGGAAAAAGTATTATAAATTGCTCTTATTTAAAAGACTTTCATGATTGGCGTTGCCCTGCACGCGATGCTTGCTGGGACAATTCTTTTGTTGAAAGAGGTGACTTGGTTCTACTCTGTGATATTTCTGGTGGGGATGGAGTACCCAGCCAGATTCATAGTCGGATACATCTACATCAGTGAGTTGTGTCCTCAGAGTGTGCGACCTATATTCACATCAGCTGCTTTGTTCTGTCTCTATCAAGTGATTACCTTCTGCTGTATCTACTTCTCTTTGATTTAAATTTCATGCAGTTTAAATTTATTTCTAAGCACTGGTTCACTTATGAAATAATCGGACTCATAGTAACTGGAGTTGCACTAATTGGGTCAATATGGTTGACTGAGTCTCCACTGTTCCTTATTTCCAAAGGCATGTACGCTAAGTCCTACAGAGTACTCAAGAGGATAGCTAAAATCAATGGGAAGAAATTCAACAAAATCCACTTCAGATTCTCCACGAGGAAGTTCACTCAGGATAGTGATGACGAATTGGAACAGACTGTCTCAGATCCTAATGTATGGATAGAAAGAGGCTCATTAAGGCTCTCTCAATTACAAATAGAAGATAAAGAATAAGTAACAGAGTTGAACTTGCAGGAAGAGGAGAAGAGAGAAAAGAAAATTAAAGCTAAGTAAGAGATGAAGTTCACAGATATCTTTTTCAAAAGCACTCTCAGAACTAACTCTATAGTTCACATCATAAAATCCATTGTTTAAGTTCTTTTGATTTGCTGGATGGCAACTTAGTTCTCTTTCAGAATGCTTCTTAATTTGATGAATCTGACAATTGACAGCACTTTTATGGATTACCTGATATCGGCTAACTCAGCAGCACTTGGATTAATTTTGGCGCCTACTTCTATATTAGCAGACCTGAAAGCACAAAGAAACTTATTGTGATTTCTTAACTAACAGTATGCGATCTAATATTTTTATGCCTGCTTGCACTGATGTTCATAGGGTTCTACAAAGTGTCTGTGGCAGTCTAGATATTTGGAAGTTTGGCTACTTTTGCGACGGCAGCGACTTCAAATGCTCTCTTCCTTACAACTTAATTTTAAACGTATGAGATGTATCCAAACTGCTACATGACAAGCATAATGAGCATACTGCTGATCCTTGCTTCCATATTCAGCATAACTGCAGAGCCAGTGGCTAGACTTGTAGAGCTGCCCTACTCTATTATTGTATTCGCAGGTGTGAATCTCCTATCTGGACTCCTCACAGCCAAATTTATGAAAGTTAAAATGAGATCAGTGTGAATTTATTTATCTAACAAGTTGATTTTTCTCAAATCTATGCTGGTGGAGGAAGGATTTAAATTTTAACGACTCATTACTTTTTTATTAAAACATCAAATAATAAACTGTTTAATGTCTGCGAGAAACTCATCTTCCCATAGCAGAGCAAGGCATGCCAAGTGCGTCTCCATGCAAATCTCAGATCTTAAAACTAGTAGAGATACTAATAGCTCAAGTCTAAACTACAAACAACAATCTAAGGTAATGAAGAGATCGAGTTCAAAAGATAACATCAAGACTATGGCATCTCAATATAAAGATAGCCTAAATTTGACACAAAGAGAAATCATCTAGAATAAAGACAGCAAATTTAAAATACTAAAGCTTCAGATCAAATCAGAAAACATAACTAGATCTATAACAAATGACGCCAATCAAGTTAAATTTACAGTCTTTAATTGTAAAAATATTTACTGTAAAATTTAATCTACTTTCAATAAGAAATAATTTTTTTCAAATGAAAAATAAATTTGATGTTTATTAAAGTTTATTTAGCTTTCATATATGAATGATATCAATAGATTAAAAGGCAGACCCACATCTAACTTCTCGATCTTTTAATAACAGCAAAAGCAAGACTGCGCTTAATAAAACAATGGATTAAAACCCTGAGAGACTGAAAGAGTATTTACAGGAAATTCAAAATGGATATAGAAAGATTCAGGAGAAATTAACTCTACTAGAGAGTACGAGTAGGCCTCTTGAAAAGTTAGAAGATTTCACAAATACTAATAAACAAGTTTAAGTGAAAGTGATTTGGGAAGTTAGCGAAATATAGAATTCTTAAAGTCTAAGCTGAATCCTATCTATATGAACGATACCTAAAACATGACGCAGTCAGTAATGCTCGCAGATCAATCTATATCTACTGGCAGCTAGAGCTTACTAGATCTAGAAGATTTAGGAATCTGCAATCTAGATTTACAAACTAGAAATACTGAGCAATATTTTAGAGATAACAAAATTTATACCGATTTATTATATTTCTGATAGCACCACCCAATTAAAATCTGTACATAATCAACCAGAAGAGATTTCTAAAGCTTCACTACTTCAAGAATAAGGAAATAACAAAGAAAAGAAAGTATATAAATAATTAGATAAGGAAAATGATAATTCACAAAATCTACAAATTAAATTCAATCAGTAAGAGCATAAATAGAACATATCTCTGAAGAACACTTAGAAAGTTGTGAATTTATAACAAAATATTGCTTCTTCTTAAGGAAATAACTAGAAAGCATAAATTACAATCCTAAGTCAATAGCATCCAAATTATCTAAGTTCTTAATACAAGAAAGCTTTTATTTTTTAGCGTTAAACGTAAATCACGTTTAGAATGACCAACTGATAAAGAAAATGAAAAGAGCGTCATAAAATCTTTGCCTTAGATTAAGAAACTATCCTTCAGTAGATTAAGAGCCAAAGAAGTCTTTTTATTTCAAAATAAGAGATGAAGCAATACCATATCAAGCACAGAATTATGGCTAATAAATTAATAAATCAAATTCACACAATAAAAGTTAGAGTAGAGCAAGTTCCCAAACTTAATTGACTACACGTAGAACTCATACTAAAACATAGAGTAACATAAACTATAATCTTAATTTAAATACTCAGATGATTCCTTCTTAATATATTCTCCAATTTTCTTCTACTCAAAATTTGCACTCCCAAAGCTCCCTTGAAAGGAAGAGAAAGCAAGAAGCCTAAGTATTTTTTATTTTAAAAGAAGTAATAAAGAATAAAGAAAGTAGCAGATAATAACTTAAGGGATCATTTATAATATATAAAATTCATTTAATGAGAACTAGAAAAGTCGAGTCACGCTCACCGCTAGCTAAAGCAAATCTAAAATATAGACTATAAGCAACTTAAAATAGGCTAACAAAAGTTCTTAGAAATCAAATTCAAAGAGCAAGCGCAAATCAAGCATAATTTAAACTAAGGGCTAGCAAAAATAAAATGAAAAAGACAAATTCATTCTCTATCCTGATAAAATGATACTCACTTCCAGATTCTTAATTAAAAAAGAATGAACCAAGAAACCAATATATTATCATTTTATGATATTTTTAATTTCTAGAAAACAAAATTTAAATAAGACATTAGCAAAATAAAAGTTTTACACAAGAAAAATAATTTATTATACAATTGCTAATTACTTATTTTAAACCATTGATAGATAGCTTCAAACTTAATTTCGAAAGATCAAGCATCATAAATCAAAATTTCAACAATACTCTAGAGAATGAATGATTAACCTTATAATTCAGTCTGAAAGAATCATTTATATTTTTCAAATTCTATTTCTTTAAAACTATGTATAAAGGGTTATTAATCTTAGTATACAATTAATTAGGGATTAAATGATAAAATTTCTGAATCTAACCCTGAAATATTTGTTCTGGAACAGGGTTTATGTAAGTGGTGGTATTTCTGAATGGAGGTATAATGAAGTGCGGTGGAGTTGTTTAAGAGAGAGAATTGAGCATGAGACTTTAACAATCCCCATTGGTCTAGGTGGCTAGGATATTCGGCTTTCACCCGGAAGGCCCGGGTTCGAGTCCCGGATGGGGAGATCTTTTTCCCACAACTCAATTTTTACTATTACTCTTTAATTCAATTAGGACCAAGTAATAAGCTGATTTTAAATTTCTGAGAGCTTGACAAATGATTAATACTATGAATTTAAATTTAGGGAGCTTTAATAACTGAGATAACTGAATAGCTTAACTTAAATATTCTAAGCATACATTATTTCATATAAGTTTTATGGGATACTGCTATTCGATAATTTATAATTGCCCTATTTATGCGTTCACTTGCAGCAGCCTCCATCTCCTTTTTTGCTCTTTGATGATTTTTTGCTTGATTATCTATTATTATTCTGTAGCTATACATTCATTTGAGGATCGAAGTCGTCATAAGTAAATAAATCTAACTATCATATCCGTTGACTTTTAGTACACCGCGAGTGTTCATTTTCTTTTTAGGGGCGTCATCTTGAACTACTGACCTCGATGCAAGAATCTTCTTGGATATAGTTTAGAAGAGTTCAATTACGCCAGCACCTGTCTTTGCGCTCGTGCTGATGTGCTCACTTCCAACTGATCTTGCATAACTAAAGAAAGTATGAGATTTAGCTTGCTGTAAATAGCAACGCAGGATATGTGATATTTTATTTTTGGATAAATTAATCTGAGTTGATACGATGATAAGATGATGAGGAAGAACTTACTTTTCAGCTTCTTCAAGAGGAATAATTCTATTCTGCATGTCGCATTTATTCCCAGCTATGATTATAGGCGTCTCCTTAGGGAGGTATTTCCTGAGCTCCTTGATCCAAATGTTGACTTTAGTGAAGGAGTCCTAGTCAGTGATGTCGTAGACTATCAGCGCTCCTATATCCAGTTTTAAAACACTTCTATCTTTAATGCAGTGGAGATATCTTAAATTGAATGAATACTGATGCTTATATTCCTCAGATTCATTAAGTTTAGTCTTAATGCGCTTACCTTCGGCTCCTCTGTAATAGACTGGGTTCAGGGCATGGTAACGTTCTTGGCCTGCAGTATCCCATATCGTCAATCGCATCTTCTGACCTCCTGGCAAGCTCACTGTGTTTTCCAAGCAACTTGCATCGAGTGTGCTCTCCTGTTTCTAGTTAATAAAAGAAATATCTTTTTATCTCGTCGAACTGCCCAAGACAAAATCTGACAGTAAGCGATGTCTTCCCCACTCTTGCTAAATTCAAATTATTGATCTTGAAGGATGGAGATGATATAAGTTCACTGATTCTGCTAAGTGAATGACAATAATTGTTTAGTACTCACCTTCTCCTAGTACGACAATTTTGCTTGGAGTAGCTTTTGATTCCATTATGTATAATTTTTATCAATATAATTCAGCATTTGCAATTATTTTAGGCGATATATCTTCTGACAAAGAGGTCTAGATTTACTTGTAAATAACAGTAATATGATCATAAATATCTCTTGTTAGCTGGATTTAGATTTGACTTAGTATTCGCTTTTGAACTTGTTTCAGTGCCTGCCAGATCATTACTTCATTAATTTATATCATAAATTTATATATTCTGCTGTCTACGCTCTGTGTTAGTCTTGATTTTACTCCCACGCTTTGTCCCTTCATTGCATTCTCAAGCATTGCGATTATTATAAATTGCATAAATTAAGAAAAATAAAATGGAAAAATTTAAAATAATTATTAATAAAATTACCTTTTTATTCAATGATATTTTATTTAAATATAATTAATTATAAAAAAAAACAATGAAATTTTTTAAAAGGAAATTTACTATAAATTAATATTTGAAAGATACTTAAAGCATAATAGAGTGAAATATATATATATTAAATAAATAACAGTATTAAATAAGTAAAATCAAATGTCTGAATAGGAAAGTGGCTTAAAAGATGAGTAATCCAAACTAACCTTCGCTGAAATAGTAGGAAGCTAAAACTAATAAGAGAACATCAAAAACGACCAAAACTTAGCAGCATTTTAGAGTAAACAAATTGGCGGATCGAAAAATGAAGACAACAGCTCAACTATCTATCACTAAAATAAGTTCTAAAATTTTGTTTTCAACATCAATATATATTGCGATATGGATTTATGTATAAGCCAGTAAGATGCACCCAAAAAGGAATAATCATAGAGATTCAAGAAAGCTTGTTTTAACTTCACTAAAATTCCGATAAGACTCCTAACAATAATATTAAGAAATAAATAAAAAAAAATAAGAAAAAAAGAGATAGAGAGACTAAAGATGAAAAATAAATAAGGGACCTGATTCATCAATATAATGTTGAGAATATTTCATAATGATTTAATTGCAAGTTAAAATTCAATTAATTAATTAAACTAAATGCTACTATAGCCTATTATGTATTTTTAAAAAAAATTTCAATAAAAAATAATTTATTTTTTAATATTATAGGATGAATAAGATTGCGTTATCGCTGGTTGCTGAATTTGAAATTAATTCTTCATCATTTCATAATTAAACAGTAATAAATTTGATAATTAATAAATTTGCTGATGAATAATTAAAAGAGTGTGAAAATGGTTATGAGCATGGTGCGCTAATCTCTTTCACATATCCGAGTTTGTAAAAGATTGAACTTAGAAAATGAATGTAAGTAAACCTTTTTTACCTAATTATTTAGATAATTAATGAGTTTAGCTCAATTTTATGATATTAATGCCTTTTAGTTCACAAATGGGGGATCAGATGAAGACAACAGCTCAACTATATACATAAAAAGTGATAACACATTATGACCCAATAAAGACAAAGATAAATTAGAAGCATGCTTATTTTGAAAGCTCTCACAAGTATATAACATAGACTCAAAAGACTTGGTAAGTTTTTTGAATATTCTACTTTGATTATGGCTTTTAAGAAATGTCAATTAAAATTAAGAAAAGAAACAGACTTAAAAAATGAAAGAATAAAAGCAATTGAACTGACTATATAAAATTTGGAATACATAAGATTTTAAATTTCAAATAAAACAATTAATTTGTTAAAAAACACTTATCTGATTATTTTATTTTAAAAAAAACCATATTATCTTATTTTGTAAAATTTAAAAGCTATTCTGTTTTTAAATAAATAATTTCTCTTCTGTACAATTTCTATAAAGACTTTATGCATCCTATAATTTAGTATTATAAATTTTAAGAGAGGAGTATTCGACAATGTGATGCTAGTTCAATGATTCTAAGTATTAGGTTTTAATTATAATAATTGGAAGAAAAGTTAGTATTTTAAAACAATTCTTAAGACGATGAATATAAGATAAAGTTATTATTTTTAAAATATTTTATTTAAAAAACTTAGATGAGTAAAGATATGCACAACAACACTAAACAAGGAAAAAAACAAGTTTCAGCAATCAGAAATGCACAGGTTTAAGCATATTAGAGAAATGATGAGTCAAGACAGCTGCTCAAAATAAATCACTTCCTTTCAACAAAATATATTTTGCGTTAATTTTGTTTTGGCAAGTCAGTTACCTAAAAAAAAAATTTAAGAAACCAGAGAGATCATTTCTTAAGCAAAAAGAAGGTTTCTACTAAGAGGATCCTACAGAATTGCCTGATCCTAATTAACAATAAAAGAAGAGATAGAGAGAATAAAGAAAAAGAGGAAAAGATACTAAGTTGAGATTACTTCATAATGATTTAGTTGAAATTAAATTTTATAAAAATTGATAAAGTCATTTATTTACGTCTCGATAAAAATAAAAGATTATTAATCTATTTATATAATTGCGAATGTTTCCTTATGGCGTAGCTGAGTATTTTATAATCGTTTGAGCAGGTCAGCCTCCAACTCCTCCATCTTGGATATGCTTCTTGCCTTATCCTATAGAATCTGTTTCTGTTTGTCCAGCTTCTCCAGATAGTTAAGTTATGATCTCTCCACCTTCGAATTCCAAAAGTTACTCAGTTTAGAGATAAGATGTATTAACCATTTCTCTCTGGCTTGATTTTCTTATGCTCTGATTACGAACTTCCTATCCTTGGTTCTGCTGGATGACTGTCTGCAGGTAATTCTGCTTGTGTTACTCTCCTACGATCCTGTTTTGCTTGACAGTGAGGTAGGTGCTCCTCTTGTCGTCGTAGATGTTCTTGGTGTACTCCATGTACTTCTGCTTGCTCTGCTCCTTCTCGTGCTTCTTCATCTCCTTGAACTGGTCGATGTTGTTGTCCTGGTCCATCTGCATCTAGATCTTCTGCCTGTGCTGCTCCTCATTCAAAACATTAAAATCATTCTGCTGCTTGATTTGGAGGATCTTGTCGGCCTGCTTACGAGTCTGGTCAATCTTCTTGAGCAGCTTCTACTCCTCGTTGTGCAGCATCTTTATCCTGTTCTCCAGGAGCTTTCTCGTCCTTCTCCATCACCTGCCTTGTCTACTTCACCTTCAACAACTACCCTCGCTCCAGTGAAACTGAAAGATTCTAATCTATAAATCAAATCTTAAATAATGAATCAATCTTACTAGAAGGCACTTCATGAATAGTCTAGATCTTTCCAGTGTTGGAGAGTGGCTGCAGCTGAGTGATTGAAGCCTGCTGCTGCCTGTTCTTGCTTATTGAGCTGGCTCTTTAGTGCTAACCGTTGCTTGCTCCCTTTATGCCTGGAGTACTTCCATACGCACTCGCCTATCTAATAAATATGAGACACACATTCATAATGTAGTACTCTTGGAATCCTCACCCATTAAATGATTTACTTACGTTTGATAGATTGAGGAAGGATCGTTTTTAGTAACTGACTGCTGACTCTGCCCATTAAATATAAATAAATATTCACTTAGTTCAATCCATAGGCCTCTTGCGACTGCTTCTCCAACGATTTGACTGCGCTGTTATTTTAAGAGGATACCAAACTCTCAGACTAAGCAGCTCCTTAATTAGCTGTTGGCAGTCCGTTTAGATTAGTAGGCGACTGCTTTTATTGAAGAGCAGGAGGCTGCTGTTATTACTAGCTATTAGAGATTGTTGTAGCCATACTCATATTCTCACAAATATTATTTAATGTCCAATTAGCGATAAATTAATATGGACACTTATTTTGGAAAAGTATAGAATAAAGAATTGAGATAGGGTTTTTAGGGCAAATTGGTACAAACGAGTAAGAGTAAATAGAGAGTAAGTTTGTTTGAGTTAAATCAATATAGTAATATCATAACTTGCTTGCTAGGTGGGTGTGTTGTGTTAACTTAGTTTGGCATGATTGCTCAGTTGTTTGGGGGAGGGAAGGCCTGGTTGTTGTTGGGTTGAGTGGCGTTGATCTGCTTGATGGACTTCTTTTTGAACTTCTTGAGGACAGGGTGGATGTTAGAGTAGGCCTCGTTGATGTCTGACTTGTTCTTGGCTCCAGTCAACACTATTTTGCCACTTGCGAAGATCAACAACACTATCTTAGGATTCGCCATTCAAAATCCAAAAAAGATAAGAGCAAAGATTCAAAATGAAAAAATAAGCAAAGCTTTACACGTTTTAATTCGCTCTAAAATTTAATTCTTAATTACTCTTTGCAATATTATTTTAGCATTTTTAATAAAATTTTTAACACTATAGACGAAACAATTTGCTTTAAAACAGCAGCTATCAATATCGACCATGCTAAAACATGCTATTTAATATTGGTATTTCAGGGGCTGATAATCTGAATTCATATACCCAAATTATCTAAGAAAGCTAATTTAACTGGAAAAACATCTGCATTTATACAACTGAGGAGACTGTGATTGGCTTTTGCATTAATAAAATAAAATGTAAGACTAAAAAATGTGGATTTATTCTGAAGATAAGACCAGGGAAGATCAAATATGAATTTAATATCTCAGGCTCGTAAGATGTGTACGAGAGATGAGAATGGTGCAAGTTTTCAAGTGAGATGGGGAAGCCTACATCGCAAGACCCCACGATGTTTTGAATTTTAAAGTCTTGCATGTTGACTTCTGGGTAACCCACCTTCTTGATTGCTTTCGCATATTTCTTGGCAGCATCACGGCTCAACTCCTCCGACTTGGCTCCAGTGCAGACCATTTTACCAGAGCGGAATATAAGTGCGGTGGTCTTTGGTTCTCTGATACGCATGATCACAGCAGCGAAACGTCAAAATAAATCTACTGCTGTCTTGGGTTGTACTCAGCGTTTCTGCAGTTCATAGCGATTTCTCTGAGCTTGAGCTCCACTCCGAGGTTAGCAGTCGACACTATGTTTTGAAGAGTGGGTTGGGGTACTCTCTCATGCTCAGCAGTCTGGTTTTGACTGCTAGTTTACATAACTTGAGAGCCCATCATATTAATTCCTCTTTGAGGATACTAAACTTAAGGAAGCAAAGTATTATTTGGAAAATGAGTATTAATTACTTTCTTTCTTTGAGTATATTGGTGGTGAGGGAATGGAGCAATTTGCTGCCCCATGAAGCCGGGCACTGGTCTCAATCCTTGCATGCCGTCTTTCTGGTTTTAGTTGTAAGCGGCATCATGGCTCATCATAGGGGTAGCAAATTAAGGAGCTGGCCTCACAATGCCGTTGTTTCCGCCCTGGTTGTTCTAGCCTCTGTCGGCGCTTGAATTTAAAAACAAAAGCTTGTTTTAAAATTAGCAGAGTTGGGATGTGGGAACACCATCTGGGGAGAGGGGTTCATGCCAGATCTGAAGGCTCCAAAGCCAGGGGGATAGGGGTAAATGGGTCTTCCCTATAGAAATTGTTAATTAACCAATCATAATCAGGAGGAGGTATTAAATTCGAGGGTGAAGCAATTTTTGTATGATCAAATTATAATTATTTCTTATAATGAAAAGGAGAGTTTAAATGGCCTCCCTTGCTAGGGGATTGCAACAAATTAGAGAGAGAATGCTTACATCTTTCATGAGCTGAGCGGGAGGCATCATCTACCCAGGTCTTGATGGATTATCCTTATTATGATTTCATAGTATAAATAGGGGGAAATCGATACTACCCAATATAATCATTATAATTATTGCTAAAACATAAACTTCAACTTCCTATCTTGACATATTTTACTATTGTGCGTATATTAAGATAGCAAACAGAGAAAAGAAGATGGAAAGCTCTATCGAATAGCAATTGAACAAACTCGGCGCTTCTGCCGTGAATAAGCAGTAGCTGTCAGAGAGCAGCTCCGCCACTTTGTCGCACATCCAACCATAAAGCAAACCTTCATCCACATCTCAAAGCGACAAAAATTCAAACTCTGCTAGGAGTGGTGGCGCTCAAGGCGCTCAAAGGCAATCCATTGGTCAGCCTGCTTTATCCGGAGGAGACAATCAATCTACTCAGTCAAGGTAAGCCCTATGACTATTCATCAATATGAATTAGTGGAGCAAGCAGACCACAATTCGGAGCTTTATAAACCCAACAAATCAGAGGCGCAAAGGAGGAGCCCAGAAAAGAAATGGTCGGGCAAACTCCTATGGGTGATCGCTCATAGCTTTAAGCAAACAAGCCTGGAGAGAAAGGATTCCTTGGTCCTACCACTTCAGGCTCGGCTCTTCAGAATGGTAGCTTAGCTCATTCTAGTAGCTTCGGATCCTTGGCCTTCTAAATGCCATCATCAAGACCATCTTGATATTCTGTAAATAGAATCAATTTAGTCTGAAAGTTAAATTAATTGAAAATGTAGAACTTAATGCGCGACCAACTTGCTTAGAGATTTTCTCAAATAATCAATGACTCCTCTGAAAAAAATTACTTTTTTATTTTTAGTACGTGCAAGAAGTGCTAGATGTAGACAGAGTCCACAACTCAGAAGAACTTAAGGACTTTATAGAGGCAGTCCAGTGCTTGATCTGCCTGGGAATTGTGAGAGACCCCGCAGTTGAGTGCTCAAATTGCAACAGACCTTTCTGCAAGTCTTGTATCGACCAGTGGTAGAGGCACAACAGAAATTGCCCAATGAGATGCGAGCGCCCTGCCTATAATAAGATACCACAGGACTATCAAAAACATCCTCTCCAAGTTTAAGTTCAGCTGCAAGTTCGCAAGCATGGGCTGCCAAGAACTGGCTTACTATGACATGCTTTCCAGACATGAGTAAAACTGCTCCTTTGAAATAGCCACTTGCGAAAGCTGTCAGATTCAAATGAAGATTGTCGAGAAACCTAAACTTGAAATAAAACTTGCTATTAATTTTAGTTCCTTCACTTTTACACACAATTGCCTGGAATCATTGAAGCTTGAAGTCTAAAAGCTAAAGCTATCTGCTAAGACAAGAATTCTATTCTACTCGAGTGGAGGATGCCAGAACTTCCACATATTCTCTGAGAACACCTTAGAATGGGACAGCTTCAAACTTTCTGGAGAGTACCACTTTCCAATCCTTGCACAGTTTGTAGTAACCAACAATAACTTTAGTAATGCACCTTCAAGCATTAACCGAGAAGGGTAAGTGATTCCAAAAGACTCTAATCTAAATATAAGAGTCTTTGGGATTGGAGGCATCAAAGAAACCATCAAGATTAAGAACGAGGTCTCATAAAATTTTAGACTTCACTTAATTATTAATTTTAGGCTAACTTGCAGATAAGTGAGAGAGTTAATGAGCCGACAAAGGAAACCATAGAAGTTTTCTACAAGCTATTGACTGTGCAGCCAAAGCAAAATATGAAACAAGGTAGAGCCATGTTTGGAACTGCACTGGATCCCTTAAGCAATTAGATATTTGCTATTGGAGGTATCAACCATTTAAAGGAAGAGATGGCTGAGTGTGAAGTATACGATATAAAGCAGAACATGTGGAGTTAGCTTCCCCCTATGAATTAGCCTAGGTCATCGTGCTCAGTGATTGTAATCCACTCTACCTTCATTTTTGTGTTTGGAGGCTATCCCATCTCTAATCAGTCCATTGAAAGATTCTATGAAAGCAGGTGGGTATAAATGGAGATAAAGAAGGGATTCGATTACCTCCATTGCTTTTGGGCTGGTGCTCATCTCCTTTTTTAATTTTTTATCTGAGTGACAAGCTGAATGGATCCATCTTCATTTTTGGAGGAGGGTTGAAATACAATGACACAGCTGATTGCTTTGACCTGGATGCAGACGACATGGAGCTGAGTAAACTGAAAATGTCGCTCCCGAAAGAAGAGCGGTTCTTCTATGGAGGTCAGAAGATTTAACTGAACCCCACTCAGCAGCAAGTGATATCTCTAAGAGATGTAGCCAGCCAGAGAAATGATATCCTATTTCCAAATGGTATACCACAAATGGGTTCAGACAAAATCATAGTAATGGGTAGATACGGTGTGTACAAGATGGACTTTGAAAAGAGGACTTGCTATAAACTAGCTGAGGGGTATAGGGATCTAGATAACCTGAAGAAAATAGGAGATCTTGCGTCGAGTCAGAACAGCAACAGAAGCAACCTTCTAGAATAAGCAGTTGCATAGGTTTGATCATCGTTATAAACTGTCCTTAACATATTTCCTATAAGTCAATTTTATAGTTAGATTTTGAAATTAAATAATGGCAGAGAAAGTTAACAACTAGTCTTGAAAAAAGCCCCTAATCTCCAGTCAGGTTAAGGATTCTCAGTAGCATCAGAACCACAACTTGAGCAACGTCAAGATTATAAGTAAGCTACATCTACAAAGATAGTTTCCATCTGTAGATTCGAGTTCTAGCAGCCAGAATGAGGGAAATGACTTTGAGTATGATGACAAGGGATAAAATATTAAGCATCCGCAATATGATGTCAACAACTAACTGCTGCTAAATGAATCACGAGACAGAAAGAAAACTTTACTCAGCAAGAGGAAAAAAGAGAACAGGTGCTTTAGACTCATGCAAGATTTCTTCCATGAGCCTGACATCCCACTCAAGGATAAGATCATCCTTGGTCCTATTGAAAAATACATCAAATACAGTAAGGATTCATGAATTATTGAGATAAATGCTAATCCTTTGTTTAGACAGATTTCCTTGGAAACTAATCATCCATCTGCTTCTGATTGTATTCACGACTATGGAAGTGTTGCTCATCTTGGAGAGTTAGAGTGACATAGCACGTAGCTAAGAGAGAGTCTTCTCTAATAATTTTAATTATTATTTCTACAAGTACTTCTTCGATGATGGGGCTGACTACGATGAGTTAGACTAAGGTCGAGTTAAGAACTTCTTTGAAGTGCGGTCCTTGAGATAGTTTGTTTAGAGTAGTGTTGAGGTAAATATAGAATGCTTAAATCTTTTTTTAGAACTACTACACAATAAATGATCAGACTATGGAATTCTATGAATACTTCTACGATTAAGATGCAATTGATTAAGCCATCATAAAACCGATAAAAATGCATTTGTTCTATGCCACTGAGGATTTTAATTTTAAAAATTGAGTTTATTTTCAGTCAATCAGCAATGTAAATTTATAATCCATGTTATTTTCCTTGAAGTTGAAAGGATTTGAAGGAGAGAACCAGAACACGATGGAGCTTTCTCAGACAAATCTCAAGATATTTGATGCGGCCAAGTTCTCAGACGACCAGCTTAAAAGATTGATAGTGATGGTGAGCAAGATAGAGTTGGTCTACCACCTCAAATCTTCTCTGCCTGAGGAGATCTCCTACTTGGCAGGTTCATTTCCTCTCTACTAGTGGACAATTACCCAGGAGTACTCCTTCGAAGACAGAAACCATATCAGCCTCAGGCTCTTTGTCAACAAGTAGAACTTTATATTTCTTTTAGAGTCTGTCCAATCAGGAGGGAACTGATAAGAAGCAGTTCTGGAGGCAGTATATGTGGGTAGACATGAGTGTGGTCTTTTTGGCAGTGGCCAACCTGTTCTTCACCTGGAAGTACATCTACGAGGTGGCAGTGCTCTACAACAACCTCAAGCTCAAGTTCGCCAAGTAGAGCTACTCCAAGGCCTACAAGTCCCAGCAAGACGCCTACAAGAAAATCAAACTCAAGAATCTCAAGTATAAGAACGAGCTGTCTATGGCTGGGTCGAAAAGGGGTCTTAGAAGGCAGACTCAGACGACGAGATAGAAGGAATCAAAGAGGAGAGTGAGAGCTCTTCTTCTTAGTCTTATAATGCTGAGAGAGAAAGACAGAGAAACTAGAAGCACCAAGCACTATAAGCTCAACAATCAAAATAATTATAATTATTTTTAATCCATGAACTTAAATGACTTCTCAATAGCTACGAAGCACTTGCTGGACGATAAAACCAGACTGCAGTAGGACTTCGACCTTGAGCCTATGATACTGTGGGAGGATCTTACTCTCAAAGACAAGATCAAGTTGTTTAGCTACTGGACTATCGTGTCCATCATCGCTAATCTTTTCAACTCTTTGGCTCCCTCTCTAATTTGATCAGCCTCTACGATTTCTTCGAGCTTGATAGATCACCTGAGAGCTTCATGAGCAATAATGTGTATGAAAATATTTCTTTTGCTAATGTTGAGTTGCTGATTGGACTTGGATGCATGCTTGCATGGATAGGATTGGTGCGGTACATGGATACCAGTGACGAGTACTCCATCCTTGGCAGGACTTTCTCAATCGCCATGCCCAACGTCCTGAAGACTTTGATAAGTATCCTGCCAGTGTTGATGGGCTACACCTTCCTAGGTCTAGCGATATTCTGGAAGAGCAATAGATTCTCCTCAGCCACTGGAGTGCTGACCACTCTGTATGCTTTGATGTTCGGAGACATGGTGTACGACACCTTCTACGACCTGAGTCTGACTCACTTCATGTACTCCAAGATCTACCTGTTCTCCTTCGTGTTCTTCTCAGTCTGCGTCATCAACTCCCTCTTCATCTCAGTCATTGAAGACGCCTATGTCACCGCCAAGTACACCTCCAGACTTGATATGTTCCTGGGCAGACATGGCAAGTAAATCCCACTCAAGCAAATGCTCAGAGACAGAGAGCCCACCGACCAGTATGGATAACACATAAACTTAGATGCAGATATAAAGCTAGATTAGATCCAGAAGACCAAGAAACTACTATATAAATTTAACGAGATGTGAAGTCTCAGAAGGCACTGGAGTAACTGATGGAGCAGTCACAGTAGGCTTTTGAAGGATAGAATCAGACATCCAGAATCAACCACAGCTAAAGTCTGTCCACTTTGCCAGTTCAACCTGAGACACAAACTCATTTCAAATTCCATCCCTAGACACATAGAGAATAGGAAGAAATATAGAGACAATCAAGGTATTAAGATACTCGCTCACATGCACAACCAAGAGCTTTAGTTGTATAAGACTCTAACTAAGACCAATTCATGAGGCTGAAAGCTAAGTCAAACAGAGGGTTCGTGGAGGTTATCAATAGACTTGAGAAGCTGGGCGAAGTGACTGGAGATATAATGCAGATGTATCGCTATGAACAGATATCAGAGCAACAGTACAGGCTCTTTAATATGGACCTCGACACTAAGATCATCCAAATTCAGAACCTACTGCTTCAAATCGAAGAGAAAAGCAAATACTCTTGATCCAATAATTTATATTTCTTATAAATTTATTTATCTTAACAATTCAAACATTAAGGATAGAAGTGATTGATAAATATTAGTTTCTCATCTTCTTTGCTACATCTACATTACTTGAGCTTCTTAGTCCTCATCGTCGTCCATACCAGCTGCTATTCCTTAGTTTTAATCCTCCTCTTTGGCTTCTGGTTTGTAGGTCAGTATTTTCCTGAAGTCATTGAGGTTGATGACTCCATCCCCATCGAAGTCAGCCACCTCCTTGAAGATGTCCTCATCACTGGGTGCAATCTCTCCCAAGTTCAGATTCTTAAAGATCTGCTTGAAGGTGTCCACACTCAGGAAACCCTTGCTCTCAACATCCAGCAATTTGAAGGCCTCCTCAACAGCGTCAAACTCCTCAATGTGAGTGGAGGAGAGCAGCTCATGAAGCTGACTTGCGTCCATTTCATAAAGCCCATTCATGAGGAAGGCTATCTCTTTGTTGGAGTACTGCTTGGGAAAGGCGCCCAGGTAGGACTTGAGTTCCTTCCTTGTAATCTTTGGAGCATTGAAAGGAGATATCTCCTTTAAAGGAAATCCTCAATCTCTTCAATGGACACTTTCATGTCTCCCCTTGTCATCTCACCTAAATTCTAATAAAACATAGTTATGACTTACCTCCTGATCTGTAACCACCTTCGCCTGCGAGTAACTCAGTCTCTCTTGCAATTGCCTGTAAGCTCTTCTCACTAACAGTTCATAAAATAACTCTCAATGTCATACCTGGTAATCTTAAGCAGCTTATTGATCTCCTCCTCGTTGAGGATGCTCTTGTCAATTCCAACTGGGAAAACCTTTTTGTTGGCTGGTGGTACAGTTGGCTTGTTGGTTTTATTCATTTATTCTTAAAATTATTCTTAGAATGAAAATGATCTGCTTCTAATTGGGCGAGAAATGTATTTAATCTTGGGATTGTATAATTGATTAAATGTCTTCTAACTTGAAAGGCAAGGGCATCACTCAGAAGAGTGAAGGTCCTGATAAGAAGAAGGATATACTCGCATTCCTAGATGCTAAGTTTGCTAAACTAGAGGCAAAGCAGTCCAACACCGCCAACAAGAACAATGGGAGTACTAAGCCAAATCAGGAAGGAAAAAAGAGAGATGAAAAGGCACTTACAAAGAACCTATCTCAAACTATACTCAATCCTAATCTCTAATAGGAGCAAGCTTCAGCCACTCACCCCAAATAGCAAAGGTTGAATATGGAAATTGATATTACAACATCAGCATTGATTTTGCAAATTATTTAATTAATCAACCTAAATAATTGGCCGTAGTTTTAATATTCAAGTTATTTAGTTTAATTTGTGCTGAGATTATCTTACTTTAATATAGATTTACACATAAATTTACTTGCCATATAAAGAATTGCGTTTTCATAACTAGTGCGACTCATCTACTATGCAAAATCAGGAATAGGCTAAAAAATATTTGAGTCTTGAAATTGTACCAAAGCATTTACAATGACTCATGATGACTGCCTCGACGGAATGATTATCGATATGCCTTCAACTGAATCTTCAGTTACCTTCACAAATAGCTAGGTGGTTTTGTCAATCATACTTTAGAAAACAAGTCAGAGACTCTTCCTCAAAGTGGCGCTGCTTAAGTGGTGATAGGAAAGCAGGAGTACACACATAGCTTATGGAGGCTCCACCTTTTTCAAAAATACTGAAATACCGAACTTCTTTCTCGAGGAATGAATTGCCAATATTTATCTCAAATCAAAGGATAAGGCCCCAAGCTCAGTATTTCTCAGTGGAACACAAAATCAAACCCAAAGCAATCTGCCAACTACATAAGTTCACCTGCTCGTATTTGATGCTGTTTACTAGCTCAGTACCTGAAGTGACTAAGATGCATCTCACTCTCCTCATAACTTCTTAGTAATTCGATGTTTCTTAATCCCTTTGTGTTTCTTGTTTAAAGGTTTAGGAAAAAGATGTCAAAGATGATGAGCCTCTGGAAGCAGCAGTCGTCTCGGGAGCGAATCAAATTCAATTGTGAGGCTTCATCCAGATCAAATCCAGGAATCATCTCACTCAACAAATCTGAGAAGTAAGAAGTCCATTTGATTTTTGTTTGCGATTGGTTTTCCATCAGCGACACCCATCAAAGAAATCCTTAAACCCGCCGGCCAGAGGATATGACCCAAAAGATGAGAGTTGAGCGCAGATGGTGAAAATTCAAGAACGCAGAAGATGAATTCGCACTTCTCAAATAAAGTTCAACGAGAAGGCAAAATGATTGCGCCAAGAAAGCTGTAGCATGGAATCGTGAGTACTACAAAGTTGGTTATCACATGGGCTAGGAGAAATTACACAAGCTTACGTTTCTTCATGCGGTGACGAGGAAAGAACGAGCATCAAGTTTCATTGATTCCACCTTTGATCGCTGCGAGGCGCAGCAAGCATCTTTCAAATAATAATAATTATATACTTAAAAATTAATAACTATATAACGTTTTACTGTTTCAATTAATTAATATGATTAGTGAAGTGCTGTACTCCTCATTTTAACTTAATAAATTAAACTGCCTCCATCTAATTATGAAATTTTTAAATGATGATGTCCCTCTCAGTCTCGCTTGCTTGATTATAGCACTTTTCATTCTTGAGTATGTCCTTCTTCTCTTATAATCTTCTTTGCATATTTATTTCTTTGCTTTGCCATCTACTTCATAGGTCATCCATCTTCTAAAAATTCCAACAGTTTATCCTTATCGTATTCTGAGGTGGTTATGTCGATCTGATTCTTAATGCTTTCAACTCTTCCACTGAATATGTTTTCTTTGCTCTCTATATAAATAATCAGATAAATCATGAGTCATAACTCTGATAAAAGACTTACAGAAACTTAAGCAAGCGAGACTGAGAGGGACATCATCATTTAAAAATTTCATAATTAGATGGAGGCAGTTTAATTTATTAAGTTAAAATGAGGAGTACAGCACTTCACTAATCATATTAATTAATTGAAACAGTAAAACGTTATATAGTTATTAATTTTTAAGTATATAATTATTATTATTTGAAAGATGCTTGCTGCGCCTCGCAGCGATCAAAGGTGGAATCAATGAAACTTGATGCTCGTTCTTTCCTCGTCACCGCATGAAGAAACGTAAGCTTGTGTAATTTCTCCTAGCCCATGTGATAACCAACTTTGTAGTACTCACGATTCCATGCTACAGCTTTCTTGGCGCAATCATTTTGCCTTCTCGTTGAACTTTATTTGAGAAGTGCGAATTCATCTTCTGCGTTCTTGAATTTTCACCATCTGCGCTCAACTCTCATCTTTTGGGTCATATCCTCTGGCCGGCGGGTTTAAGGATTTCTTTGATGGGTGTCGCTGATGGAAAACCAATCGCAAACAAAAATCAAATGGACTTCTTACTTCTCAGATTTGTTGAGTGAGATGATTCCTGGATTTGATCTGGATGAAGCCTCACAATTGAATTTGATTCGCTCCCGAGACGACTGCTGCTTCCAGAGGCTCATCATCTTTGACATCTTTTTCCTAAACCTTTAAACAAGAAACACAAAGGGATTAAGAAACATCGAATTACTAAGAAGTTATGAGGAGAGTGAGATGCATCTTAGTCACTTCAGGTACTGAGCTAGTAAACAGCATCAAATACGAGCAGGTGAACTTATGTAGTTGGCAGATTGCTTTGGGTTTGATTTTGTGTTCCACTGAGAAATACTGAGCTTGGGGCCTTATCCTTTGATTTGAGATAAATATTGGCAATTCATTCCTCGAGAAAGAAGTTCGGTATTTCAGTATTTTTGAAAAAGGTGGAGCCTCCATAAGCTATGTGTGTACTCCTGCTTTCCTATCACCACTTAAGCAGCGCCACTTTGAGGAAGAGTCTCTGACTTGTTTTCTAAAGTATGATTGACAAAACCACCTAGCTATTTGTGAAGGTAACTGAAGATTCAGTTGAAGGCATATCGATAATCATTCCGTCGAGGCAGTCATCATGAGTCATTGTAAATGCTTTGGTACAATTTCAAGACTCAAATATTTTTTAGCCTATTCCTGATTTTGCATAGTAGATGAGTCGCACTAGTTATGAAAACGCAATTCTTTATATGGCAAGTAAATTTATGTGTAAATCTATATTAAAGTAAGATAATCTCAGCACAAATTAAACTAAATAACTTGAATATTAAAACTACGGCCAATTATTTAGGTTGATTAATTAAATAATTTGCAAAATCAATGCTGATGTTGTAATAATTGTGAGGTGAGTGCTTCTACAAATGACAAAGCTCTGAAGAAGGCTCTTGACCTCACTCACAATACTAATTGCAGTTTGAAGGAAGAAAACTTGTACACTTCTCTCGCTGATTAGCAACAGACCTAAGTAAACAAGGACCTGAAGGTCTTCAAAGAATTTTCATTGAAGAACCCTGCAAACTACGACAACGATCTCAAGAACAAGATTTTCTTCATTGGCTAGAATAATCTTGGCTCAAATCATATTTTAAGATTAAATGAGCAGATGCTTGGTCTTGTGGCTGGAGCAGAGTAGATGAGTTTGAGATAGAAGCACCAGCAGAGATAGCAGATGATTAATTCATAGAAGAAAGTTAGCAAGAACACCCTCAAGTAGATTGACAAGCTTCACCAAGCCCAAGCTCCTGCACTTAACTATGACACTTTCGTCAACTTATAATAATGAATAGCTTTGTAAATATTTGCATTTCATCATAAACAAGTTATGGTGCTAGTACATATAGACTCTGATTGCAAAGGATGAGAATCTGGCTTCTGTGTGTGCGAAGATAGTTAAAGCGGATTTCAATGGAGCTAAGTTGACTGTGGTCAAGAGTAAGAATCCTACCATGGTCGGTCTGACTGGAATCGTGGTAAAGGAAACAGTCAGGTGCCTTATAGTCATCAATCAGAATAATCAGAATATATATTTTATTATAATAGCGAGGTGAAGAACTTCCTTAAGCAGGGATCAGTATTTGAGATAGACTTGGGAGACGGGCACAGAGCTGTCAAGATATGGGGCGACAACATTATATTCCTGGGAAGTGAAAGAACCAAGGTCAAGTTCAAGGAAAAATTTGCTCTTGACCTCTATTGAAGTTTGGAATTTAATTAGGAGAGAATATTATTGATTAATAAATTAAAGTTTAAGCTTTTATCAACTGCTATTAAAAACTGAGTCAGGGTCGTGGGGGATCAAGTGGCTTAGAGTGGCCATAGAAATCATCAGTCCCCAAAAGGATAAGGTTCCTAAAAATCCACTAGGCAGAAAAGTCAAAAGCATAGTGTACCCCATGAAGAGGATGAACATTAGAATAGGAGTTAGAAGTCCCCAAATTGGCCACATTGCAATTATGAAACTAAATAAACTTAAGAAATAGAAAATATAACTACCTCAAGAAAGAAACCAAGCCTATTACTGTCATTATAGGAACTAGTTAAGGTGCATAGTTTTCAAAGTCCTCGTGTATTTATTTGGGGCAACTCTATTTCTGAGTTTAGCTTTAAAAATTAGATGCATAAATTTAAATGACAAATTTTTGTTTATCGCGAAAGAGTGCTATATTCAATTAAGTAAAGATTTTTAATTAAAGATAGAAATTTAAGTACACTTTTTAGAAGTCTTTTAAAATAGACCCTCTAAATTATTTGAAAAAGGGGAGATATATGGAGATGTAGAGCATGAAAGTTATGTTAGCTCCAATTCCAATCATGGCGAGGTCAAAGAAGAAAGATACTTTGTGGGGGTTCTCCCACACCTGTCTGAAGAAATTTGTCTTGTAGATTAAGAAGGCGGCTACACTAATCCAACCTAAAAATTGAATGTTCTCCTAAATATGAAACTTACATAATGCCTGGCCCCTGTCATTGACTAAATGTAGTCTCCTCACCCATTTTCTTTTTCTTGCTTCTCTTTTGAGTGCTTTGATTTATCTCTCTGTAAGCTAAAACTCTTCCTGCTCATCTTCAAATCCTGCCTCCTAATTTCATTCTTAACTTTTGTAAACTTACTTGACTTTCATGAGTCTGAACTTTAGTATAGTTTCTTTTTTGTGGACCTGCGGATGAGTTACTTGCTTATCTTTCCATTGACATTAATTCTATTTATAATCTCAAATTCATAAATTTAAAGAATTTTAATTCATAGTGTAGGTTTTAAGATAATCTTGTGAGCTTCTTTATTTTTAAATTAAGTTCTAAATTAATTAAGAGTGATTTTTATTTATACCTTCTCCAAGTTATAAAGTTTAATAAAAATGAATAAATTTTAATCTGGGTTGGTTTAATTCAAAAGGTAATTTTTATATTTAATTTGGTCTTGGTGAGCTTTGGTCATAATATGTCTACTGTTTTCTCTCCTAAGATGAAATTAAATTTATAAAATAATTACCTTATTTAAATAATTATAGAAAAGAAGAAAGATAAACAAATTCATTAAATAAGATAATTTAAATGTCTCAAAAACACAAAATCAATTATGGTAATATTTAAAAATTGAAGAAAAAATTTTAAAAACCAAATTAATGGATTTTAAACAAGGATTGAAATCTTTAAGCAACTTACATTTATAAATTAAAATAGTTTATAATTTTCTGCTGCCATCATCATTCTATCTTACATTTACGATGAGAGCTTTACTGAGTAGGACTATTAAGAACCTATAAAACTGATAATATTAGCCAGGATAATGATTCATATCTCACTTATTTCAACTTATTCAGATTAAATTTCAGAAAGTTCAACTACTATCTTATAGCAGATGGAATCCTAATTTTATAAATTTTTTTCTTTTTTAACTTCAGGATTTTTTGAAGAAATTCCCCAATTAAAAAATTTAATTTGTATTTTTTTATTTTTAAAAAGTTTTAAAAATTTCTTTCAATTTCTTTATTTTTTTGTTTTAAAAAACAGTTTAAAATATTAATTTCCATTTTAAAAAAACCAAAAAAAATCCCAATTTTCCTTTTAAAAATGAGGGAAAAAAAAACCCCTTTGTTTTTAAATTAAAATGGATTAACTAAGACCAACCCTTTACCACTTTATCCAAACTTAAATAAGAATGAATCATTACTTTTACTTTAATCTGCTTCCTAATTTAAAATTAAGAGATTTAGGAAATATTAGTTTATAAATTTTAGAATTAATGAAATCCGCAGGAAGCCAATAGCAGAGTAGAGGCTACTCCCAAAACAAAAGTAGTGCTTTATAGAGTGCAGGAAACTCACAAGTGCATTCAATTAGATAATCTCAAGCTGGTAAACTACAAAGCTAGGGATAGAACTTTATTCACTAGGCGGCTATGTCTCAAATGGTAAGTTATAAATTTGCAAGTATTTTATCAGAAAGCCAAATTAATTGAAGTTATGCTCTTATCACAATAATCAGCTCATTTAATCTATAGGGTGGCTCCAAAATGAATCATAGTGCTTCTTAATAAGTCCTAACTTCCTAAGCTAAGTTTCAACTTGGTCAGCTTAAGAATTAGTTCTATAACTTATCTGAGGGACAGGTTAGAGACTTCATGGGCTAGCTAGATTAATTCAATCGAGAGTTCGGTTATGCTAAAGACCCAACCATTAATTTTATGATGATTTTCATTGGAGCAGATCAGAGGTATGCCAAAAATGACCTCTATAGGGAACTAAACGATGTACAGAGTCTGAACTACAATAAGTACTTTTACGGACTGGCGCCTGACGACCCTCGCAACAGATTTTACTATGGAATGAACAACAACGGCTACTACAGTCACTAAAATGTGTTTGTGGGCAATGGAGATCTGAATGATGGAAACCTAATGGCGAATGGAGATTACAGAGTCCAGCCTGAGGGCAGACAGAACGGTTACTACTACACTCAGATGAGGGCTAACGAATATAAGAGGAATCTCGCTGTTGGAAGGATTTTGGGAAATAACGAACGAGAAAATCCAATCGATCCCAAAATTAAAAAAAAAACTTGTTGTTATAATTTTAGGAACAGCAAATTCCATACTCTAGCATTTAGAGCGACTTAAGACTAGGGTGAGAGACAAATACAGAAAAGCAAATTAAGGATTGAGGAAAGTTCCTGATGACCAGAAAGTAAAATTTTACTAGATTTTTATGATGAGTGTAGTATAGAAACAGGCAGATGATGGCTATTTATAGCAATATAGAAAATCAGTAAAAGACAGTGGTTGAGCTGGTCAACAACGCCATCACAAGCAGAGAAAAGGACCTAGAGAAGAAAAATGAGGAGCTAAGGAGAAAGATCCAAGAGCTGGAAAGCAACTAAGTTATTGAAAATAACCGATTTCAATTAAATATCAGTGATGATGAGGAGGAAGACTAATACGATGCCAGTCATATCTCATCTGCAATTACAAGTCCTTAAGCAAGAACTAAGAATAACTCTCCTGGTCGTTCAAAGCCTATTACCCAGAGATAACAACCTCCAAGATTCTTAAGCAAGCCAGGCTCAGTACCCTACTCTGAGTTGGGTCTGAGAGGCCAATGCAAGACTTCGCTGATGAATTTATAGACCACGGCCTTGGACACGACTCACTCCAAAACTCATTTAATTCTAAGCCTTCTTTTAGAAATAGCCAAGAATCTCAGCCTTAAAATGCAAAAGCTGCAAAATAAAATAGAGCTCCATTAGAAAGAAATCCTGGCCTAAGCTAATAAAGCTAAAGCTCAGGGTAAGGTTTAGTCTTACCAAGGAAGGAGGAATTCACGTATGAGGATCCAGACTTGAAGTAAAGACCTACCACTCCTGTTATCTTTGATGGAGTAAAGGATATGAAAATTCCTAATTAGCTCAAAGTCCCTGCTTATTTATTATATAATATATATTTTCCAGATGAGGGAATGGATTGAAACCCAAACGCTAAACCATAGCAGCCTCCTTAACAACCTCAATAGAAGCGTTTCCCTAGTTTTGATCAGATGGACTAGTCACCTTAGTAAACTGATAGGCGAAGAGATAGTATTAAGTTAATAAAATTGAAAAATAAAAATTTATTTTTAAATAAACTTATAACAGCAAGAAGTAGAAATCCTAATTCGAAAGTTGATTTGAGAATCTTAAATTTTAGGATGCTTGAAAAAGTAGTTTATAACTAAAGGAATTACCTATATCACAATTAAAATTAAAATAAATAAATAATGAAATCAGAATAAAGCCATAATTTCGTGTACTCAATCTCAATATAGAAGAATAGGATGACCATAAATAAGAAGAGAGAGAGAGAGAGGAACCTTAAAGAGAGAAAAGAATGAGTTAAAAGGGATCTCAACGATTTCTTTGGTGAAAAGTGAACCAAGTAGAGAAGTTGCAGTCAGCGTCTAAATTAGCGATAGATTTAGCAATATTTATTGCAGAAGAAATAGCGCATCCATATTATAAGTTTGAAATGATCATTTGAAAATGAAGAAGCGCAGTTATGTGCGCAGTATTTGTAGAAGAAGAATTACGAGAACAAGATTAGTTTTTGAATTTATGGGTGTTTTAGGAGGTAAAATTTAGCAAAGAGAGGAAAATAAGAATGATGCAGAAATTAGCCGAGCAACTGCTAAACTTAATTAGTTGCGTCATTCAAAAACAAATGAGTTTAGAAGATTTCCCGTCCAATAAAATACAAATCAGAAAAGGAATGGAGTAATTCGGAGAAGAAAGAAAATCTTTTAGCTTTTATTCACTGAATGCAGAAATCAAGACATTATTGAGCAGCTTATAATATCAGTGTAGTGTTATACATAATGTGTATTTAACATTCAATTCGAGGCCAATAATAAATTTTTTAAAATCGAGTCTAGATAAATATACAACAATTAAAACAATCATAGGTCAAGATTTTAGGACTCTTAGTTCTAAAATAAATGCAGAAGGAAATATGTGTAAAAAATGAAATAGCGCATTCATACTATCTAAAATGTATTTTAAATAATAATCGTAATCAATTTGCGCATTATAAGAATCGCTTTTTGTTTAGCTTATTCGAAATACTTTCTGTTATAAGTTCATTTAAAAAGAATTTTTTATTTTGCAATTCTATTATCCTAATATTGACTTTGACAAAGCGAGGGAAGAAGAATATTAGAGATTAAAGGAGAGAACTCGCAATGAGGGAACAAAACCCAAAAAAAAAAACCCCTTTAAATTTTAAAAAGAAAGGGGAAAAAAAGTTGTGTTTTAATTAATTTCTTTTTTTAATAACTTATAATCATGCGGGGTTAAACGCAAAAATTATTTCAAAAATAACTCCCTATCCATCCTATTTCATTTCTTTTGGGGACTCAAAGGGTATGGTTTGTAGTACCCTTATCAGTAGAAAATAGCCAGTTTAAAAACATCAAACTCCATCGAAAAAATGTTGAGATTGCCACCCTATACTCTCGCATTTTGAAAGTTCTTTGCAAAATGAGAAATTTGGGAAAGTTGCAGCTGTTCCTCATCGCACTTCTAAGTTTCAAGTGTGCACATAAATTTATTTGTTTTTTGGATTTTTTCAAACTTTTCCCATAAGCGCACTTCAGTTTGGGGTTAGCGCGCAAAGATCTTCCCATAGATATTTTTTCCTTATCTAAAGACCCTCCCCGGGTAGACTTAGAAAACCATCTATCGTTAAAATTTGGAAAAAGTCCCAAAACTGTGAATGGAGTGAAGCCGTTATAGACTTCACTAAGCCTTTTTTTAAAATAATCTGAAATATTTTTAAACACTGCTCAGGGTGAGGGGGGATAGCGTAAAAGTTTGTATTTGGGGACAAAGCTGTGTTCACACACAACCCTTATGAAGAAGGGGGGTACAAAAAGCACGATAACATGAAGTTCGAGTAGAAAGTAAATAAAATACAAGTGCGTTATTTTGCAGGAATAAAGCGAAAACTGGGTTTAAGCTTATTTTCCTTCTTTCCCTCCTCTTAAGCGAGAGGATTTTGCGTTCCTTAAGAAGTTTCAGAGAAAAAAATCACAGACGGTGAGATGGTTCTACCCCCTTTGACAACCTCAGGGTACACAAGACAAAGGGGAAGGGCATACGCTGGGTTGAACATCACTTCCTGTTTTTAATGTTCCATTTTCCCCCGATTTTTCAACGGCTGATTTTTTATTTGGAACTTAGTTAAGGACCAATAAAAAGGGCCGTTGCTCTATCACTTGATAAAATGATTAAGCTATCGATAAAGAGGATTTAATAGTGAGTAGTTGTAAAGAGGGGAAAAAAGAGAAGAAAAATTTTATTTTGCGGATAAGGTAGGGGGAATTTTTTGGGAAAAATTTTTTAAAGGGCTTAATTTTAAATGACTTAAGTCACTTTTGTTTTATCTGGGAAAAAGGGATTTTTAAAGAGGTTCCTTTCTTTCTTCTTTTTGGGCCAGATGGCCCTAGTTTTTTCATCTTCAAACCCTGCTCCCGCTTCTATGGCATCTCGCCCGGCCCAAAATTTTATATGTTTTAACGCTTGCCCCACCCCGATGTTGTATTTTGTTTCCGGCTCTGAATCCCCTTTCTCTCTCCTTCATTAAGTAATGCCAGTGCCGGGTTTTCTCTACACATTTAAAAATTTTAAAATTTTACTAGGAAGTAGGGAACTTTTTTGGAAGCTCCCCTAAAAACCTTTTGCCCGCTGAAAAACTTTTTCCTTTGGCTTTTTTGGGGTTCTTTTCTCCTTTTCTTGGAACTTTTTCCTGTGTGCATTCTTAAATTTGATTTTTTTTGAGGTCTCTGCACGTACATAGAAAAGGGCCCCAAAGAAAGAACCTTCGTTTTTGGCAACTTGGTTTGAGATTTTTTCCCTTTGGTTAGGAAGGAATGGGAAAACCCCTCCGGATCTCCCATCGCATCGTCATACAATTAGTATTTGAGATCTCGGGATTTTTGGGATCTCCATCATTTTGACACGATTTTTTTGAAAAGTTTCTTCCCCTTTCGCAAGAATTGTTTTAAGGAACGAGTTCTTTGTTCCATACATTTTTGGAAAAAAAAACAAACCAATTTGATTATTGTTACTCCATATGAGAGCTTCTTCCTTGCTAATTGAGGTACCTGAAGAGGTCTTCCTTGTTTTGGGACCCTGTTCCCTTAAAATTTTTGCGTTTCCCCCTTTTAACGTTTAAAATTTCCCAATTTTTCCCCACCATTTTTGTTTGGGATACTCGTTTTCTTTTTTGAAAATCAAATTATTATTTTGATTTTAATTGGGGGAACGAAGCTAAAGTCTTACTTTTTAAATTTGTGGGGTCCATAGGATGACAAGCTGAAAAAAAATGGGAGCTAGAGAAAAAAGCGAATAGTGCAAGTTTTTGAAGATGGAGCCCTTTTTTTTGTTGGTTTTCCTTTAAAATTAATACAAATTATATTAAAAAATTTTAAATTTAAATTAAGCAATATAAAGTTGTTTGCAACTTATTTAGAGCATTTTTAATCGCTTTTCCCCAAGGAAAAATTAGAAAAAGCTATTTTTAAATTTTTGGGCCGGAAAAATTTTTAAAATGGTTTTCCACAAAAAGAGATACTTAAAAAGGTTTAACTTAAAACGAAACAAAAAAAAGGGAAAGAGATAATAGGAAGGCCTTTTTTAATAAACATAGAAAAAAAGACCCCTCAATTTTAAATTTTAATTTTTCAAAAAACCCCCATTTTTTCTCGGAGTTTTTCCTCTTCCCTTAGGGAAACGTAAAAAAAAAAGGGTTTGGGGCAACTGCAGTGTTGAGGAAAACGAGGGACCCAAAAATTGGGAAATACCTTTCCATCTTTCTGGTGTTCTTATCGATCAGAAATTTCATCGCCATTCGCCTTTTCCAAAAAGGGAGATTTACACTTAAAAGGAAATTTTTTCCCACGAGGCCGGGGGCAAGTTTTTTTGCTTCTGCTATTTACGACCTCGTTTGAGGAGTGATGGAGTTTTCATGAGGGGTTGGCACAGAGATCTAAAACCAGAAACCCTCATGATAAACTTTGAACCAGTCAGAGCAACTGTCATAGACTTCAACAAGTTGTAAGAAGAGAAAATATAATTGAATAAGATATAAAACGGGAAGAATATGACTAGTTTGAAAGCAATGATGATGCAATATAATTGACCAACAATACATTGTATGATATACAAGATATAAGAAAATTTTAAAAAGTGAACAAAGTAAAAATAAGGTAAATAAAATAAAAAAAAATTTTTGAGAGACGTAAAGGTGACATAACAGAAATAAAAATTAAATTATATGTAAAAATATAAAAATTTTGAAATATTAAAAGTATTATTTATGATACTAAATAAAAAAAATTTTTTTAAATTAATTTTTAAGTAGGGTTTCGGGAAATTTTTTTTCTGAGTTTGTATAAAAAATTTTTAAAATTTAAAGAGAAAAAAAAAAATAGAAAAAAAAAATTTTTAAAAAAAATTCTATTTTTCCCCAAAATTTATCTTTTTAGAGGGTTTAGAATTTAAAAAGTATACCTTGTTTTTAATTCTGCAAATGGGCTCACTTTTTTTCTCGACAGGCAAACTCGGGTTTTTTAAAAAAAACTTCTAGCATTAAAGATCGAAAAATAAAACCCAAAAACCCAAAAGCTTCATGGAAACACCCAAATTTTCTCGCATATAAGGAGAAGGATTTGCTTTTTTTTAAATCCTTTTTTTAGCTTGATGCAAGCTATTCTGCTTAAAAATTTTAAAAACAGGGGTACTTCAATTTTGGTATTCTTCATGAAGCAGAGATACTTTAGCTACATCATAGAACTTCATAATTAAGATTCCTTCTATGGCTTATAATATAAACTATACTCATTTATTCCCCGTTGACTATAAATAATCACTAATGGACAGATCTTTTTCCTTTTCAACTAACTTAATCGCATATCTAACGCATTTGAAGAGATAATCTCTTAAATAAATCTCACAGCAAGCGAAGTGCTTACTCTCAAGACGGAAAATTGTATCAATAATTCTCTAATCAAACTACCAATTACACTTCAAGGTTTAAATTTACTATCGCAATTAAAAGCATCGCATTCATGTATGTTGCTTTATATAACGTGTTAATAATTTTGTTATGATTTTAAAATAACTTCCTCACTTAATCAATAAGAATGATATTTATTATTGATTCATTAATTTTGATGCAAATTTCATATGTTTTATTTGATAAAATACTCGGAAGCTAAACATATGAATGAGTAATTTTTAAGATATTTATCAAATCAATCTCAGTTTTGGTATTTTGTTGATGGTTATTCCTGCCTCTTGAATATTGAGGGATTTTATATTAGCTTTACAAGATTATTGTAATTAATTTTACAAATTTCAATTTAACTAACACCTTCACAACCCAAACCCAATTCTACTTTCAACTTTGAACACATGAGAACTAACTAACCTTCCGTCACCTAAAGAATCAATAGATTCGGCTCCTAAGCGCCTACACTCCAGTCAAGTGTGCTTGGTTAGATCAGCGATTAGCATATATTTAATTAACGCCATCAAATTCACCCAGCTCGCATTCCAAGTTCAAACTAGGATCATATTTGCTATCCTATTTATGCTGAAAACGTATTTTACTATGTAAACTAACCTGTTTTCTCGCCAACTCAAAATGCAAGGAACAATTGCGCACTCTACTATATCAGCGAACCAAATGCAGTAGGCTACTTCTTCCACACAGACACCTGCTCCATTTCGATCGACTGACAGACTCTAATAGAACAGGTTAAGGTAGTCGCCAAGTGTAGGAGACTTGCACTAAACGAATCTTTATTCATCAACATAGGTGCCTGCCCACTAATCTTCTCAAAATCGAGGTTCTCCAGCATCTCTTTAGGATTTTAATTTATAATTCGTTAATTGTAATGATGAAGGTAATACACTAGCTGTTTTTTAAGATTATCATCCTCTTTCAATCTCTTAGAAAAAGATCCAGTCCAAGAAGTCGTCTGCTATGAGATTGAACTAAGGTTCTCAGTCCTAGAGAACATTGCAGTAGCAAGAAGCTTACAGCTCGAGGTCCTTTTCAATGCTGCCTCGAAGTGAGAGATCGCAAGGATTTTTCTAGAGGCGTATCGCTTAAAGAGAAAGTGGTCGCGCTTAAGATTTTTCTTACTTGTTGGCCGTCAAGTTTAGCCTAATCAGGCTGCAAGTTCAGTAGCGCGAATCAAGCTTCCTTCTAAGGATGTTCAGGTTCCCTCTATTTGACTACTGATAACTATGAGTCTTCTGATAGCTTGTCTTAAAAGGAACTAGAAAATTTGCGGGGATTAATCAGACATTTTCTTGCACTAATCTTTAAGAAATTTATCTTCTCATCATAGCCCACATCAACTACACAACTCAGGCTCAAATTTCAAGAAAAAATTTTGCTCTTTGAGCAAATGTTTTTTTAAACCCCAATATTAATATATTTAAACCATGATTTTTAAATAAATAAGGGAGAAAAAAAAAATTTAAAGAAAGCATAGAATTTTTTGGTAGCTTTAATCCTTCTGAGTATTCAAAATATAAAAATTTTTACAGTGAGAATGAGAATTAAGAGAATTCTCAAAGCTGGTTGCTTAAATGGCTCCCTCCCGATTTTCAAGGTAAAGCTGGCAAAAAACTCTTGGAGAATTTATTGCTAGCTTGGAAAAAAAGAGTGGAAGGGGGAAAGCAGCTTAAAAAAATGTCTAGGGAGTTCCATCAAGTGTCCCCAAACAGTAGTTGGGCCAAGGTTTTTTTAAAACAGGATACAGCGCGTCCCACCTCAAAATTCTTAGCGATCCCGTAGGCTGCTTTTGGGAAAAGAGAACCAAATTAGGCCTTAATGTCCAGCTACAGCAGAATTTCAGTGCTTCCCTATAATAAGCAATTGCTTACAGTCAACTGCTTAATTGGATGTTGCAACTCATCAAAACCCTTCTTTGGAGATTTCCAAAACAAAATTTAAAGTTTAAGAACTAAAAATTTCTGACAAAGATTAGAAAATCAGGTGGGAGGATTTTCTGAATCTTTAAACATTTTCCAAAACTTTTTGTGGCTGATCCTTTGCCTTTGGGCCCAAATATTTTCAAACCCTCTTCACTTTATCCCTTTTTATAAAAGGCATCTTTTCTCAAGGGTAACCTTACTTTCCCTTTTTTGGGAAATACTCTTATGGGTTTGGGAATTTGGGGAAAAAAAGTTTGAGCCTAAATCTCAGGGAAAAATTTCGCAAGGGGTTTGGGGGTTTTGTGAATATCTTGGGGCAAGGATTTAACTTTTTTTTAATCTTTAAAAAAATATTTGTGATAATTAAAGAGGCCCCGCGATTTTTCCCATCTTTGATCTTTTAAATTTTATTCTTTCCCTAAGGTGATTTATTTTTGAGGGTTTTAAAAATTAAAATGTTTACACTTGGTTTAAAATTTCAATTGGGCTCAATTTTTTTTCGACAGGCCAAAATTTCCCGTTTGCAAGGAAAATTCTAGCTTTAAATTTTGAAAAAAAAATCCCCCCGCATTTTTTTCGTTTCCCCCCTTTTATCTTTAAAATTTTTCTTTTCCCCTAAGGTTTATCATTTTTAGGCCCCTTGGAATTAAAATTTTATACACTTTTTTTTTAACTTCTGCAAAGTGGTGGGTATTTTTTTTGACAGGAAACTCAAATTTTTTCCAAAGGAAAAATTCAGCCTTTGATCCCCGAAAAATAGCCCCCCGATTTCCCATCCTTATCCCTTTTCCTCTTTTCCTTTTTTCCAAAATTTATTTCGTTTTTGCCTCCTTTTTTTTTTGTTTTTGGGGGTTAAAAGAAAAGGAAGTTGTCTACGAAATGTTATTTTAAAACCCTAAAACCCAAACCCAAATACCCGGGGAAAAAAAATACTTTTGGGCTCACTTCATTTATGCATATTAAGAGCCCAAAGTCCCAAATTGGCCCCCCCTAAGAGCTTTTACGAACCCCAAAAACCTCCAGATTATCTCCTTTTTTTATAAACCGGGAAATTTACCCCCATGAAAAAAAATATTTTAAATTTGTTATTAAAAAACTTCTAAACAAACCCCCTTTTTATTCCGTTCAAAATTTTAAAACCCCTTTCATCCCCAAAAATTTTTTTTTCTGTCCCCCCCGAAATTATTTAGCTTTTAAACCCTTTTTGCTCATAGCTTCATTTTAACATCGTTTTGTTACCCTTTTTGTTGGGTTGGAAAAGTTTTGATTGATAACCCCCTTTTAAAATAAAATTTGTAATAAAACCACCCAATCATCGTGATTCAAAAATATTTTTTTTTTATTTTGATTTTAAGTCGCCCTATTTAAAACTTTAAAAAATCTTATTTTTCTTTTTATTTTAAATTAAATGGAGTTTCAAAAAAAGTAAAAATTTAA